>APFE030301683.1:0-14153 GCA_000404065.3 Pinus taeda
AAATAAAAAAATAAAAAAAAAAACTCCCTTAGGGTTTAGGATTAAATCTTATCTTTTGTTGTAATTTTGTCAGAAAACATAAAAATTTCGTGGAAAATTATTTTTTGTCAAATTCAGTTGTTTTTTTGTGCTATCTCTTTCACGCTGAATTTCAAGTCGAGATACGAGTTTGATATCTAGTTAATGATCAGCATTCATTTTAAAATTTCTCAGTTGCTGGATATCGTTTTGGTTATTCTGAGAGTATTTCAATCAATTTAAGGCACTGGTCTAAGTTAATCGAAATTATCTAGTGTTTGTCTTATCGTGTCTCGTGTCTCCCAACCAACTGGCTGACAGTTGGTCTTCATCATCTCACAGGGTCTACCCCCCTTAGCCGCGGGAGACAGGCTTAAACGGAGGGATCGGGGATCAGAGTGACAGCCCCCGGTTTGAGCGTTGTCGTGTCAATCTACGCGAAAACATGGCTATTGAAGAAAATTTATTTAATCTAGATTTGGGAAATCAGCGAAAATAATTTTAAATCTAGAATTTCTTGCATATGGATTATTTATGATCGTCACTTTTCATCCTTCTAGATCGCTTGTTTTATTGATGGTTAATTCAAATATCGAAGGCACTAGTCTATAATTGTTTCTATCTTGTGGTCGTGTCTTGTTTACGTTGGCGTTTAATCTATCAATCTGATCTAATCATTTAGATTCATCAAGTTGTCCATCGATAAAATCTCCTAGAGCCCGTGATCCGCAGGCTTTCTCATCCACTTACCTTAGGGACTACCCCTCTTGAATTGGCTAGGAGAGAGTCTAAACGTTGTGAGTAAGGATTAAGAGTGACAGCCCTTACTCTGAGCGTTGTCGCGCTGCCTAGACACTATGCGCGACAACAGGTTGCACCCTTCAAAGACTTGACAAAGAAGGGGGCTTTTGAGTGGACCACTACAACGCAAGAAGCATTTGATCGCCTCAAGGAGGTTATGAGTAGATGACCGGTGTTGGCACTCCCTGATTTCCCTCAGCCTTTTGTGTTGGAGTGTGATGCATCAGGAGTGGGTGTGGGGGTCGTATTGATTTAGGGAGGGAACCCCATAGCATTTAAGAATAGGAAGCTACTGCCCCATGAGCTACTTTACTCCATCTATGACAAGGGGATGTTGGCCATTATGCATGTGTTGGCCAGGTTCAGGCAGTATTTGGTGGGGAACAGGTTCAAGGTCAAGACCAATCACAACAGCCTCGAGCTCGTTTTGGAGCAGAAATAGCTATAGGAGAGGCAGCAAAAGTGGGTGAGCAAACTATAGGCGTATGATTTTGACATCGAGTATGTCAAAGGGGAGCACAACGTAGTTATTGATGCTTTGTCTGTCAAAATTTCTAAAAAGAAAATCCTACTACAGTGATTAATGTGACTTCTTCTACTTATTACTTCAGAGATAAGTTATCTACAGTATTCTGACGGCAAATATCAAAACATTTTCTACTACAGCCTTCACAATTAGAACATTGCAGAAATTAAATGTAAGTAAAATGTTGGCACATATACAAACACATTGACACAGTGATTTTTGGACAATTGTCCCTCGTAAAACCCAATGTGGGAAAAGCGGTGCAACAAATGAGGGTTTTATTATTCTTCAGCAAAAATCAACATGTAGAAAATTTCACCTAGCAGTCTAGAACTGAGAAATATTTACAGACGTTCCTGAACAAGTGTCTGACCCGAAAGAGAGGTTCCTTGACCCTCTGTGTCTCTCTCGCTTGCCCAGCATCAATTTCTCTAGCCTCTGGACTGGCTTGCACAATGCCTGCGTCACTCAGGCCAGCGTTGCCTCTCCCAGCGTCAGTCTGCCTAGCATTGTTCCTTTTGCTGCTTTCTGTCTTCATCCCTGTCTCCCTAACTGATGTTGAACCCTCTTTGTCTCTCCTCCACCTGCAACTATCCCTCTGAATCGATTTTCTCTTACCAAACTTCAACCAGTGAGAAAATCTATTTCTCTTGGGCAACTGAATATCTGCCTAGTGCATTTTCCAAATGACCCTCAAGCCCCTTCTTATATCTTCCTATTGGGCAACCATCGACCTAGATTAAAACATAATCAAAAGCTCAGATCGTTTTGACTTGATCCATGGCTTTTTCTAGAAGTTTCACCCCTAATTAGATTAATACCCATTAATATTTTAATTTTCCTAAGTTTAGACTTAGGAACCCCATTAAAAATATTAATTATTTTAATAAAATCACTTCTGGGTGGAATTTCCCAAAACGCTTTCTCGGTTCTTTGGAATACCTGTGCCTCCCTGCAAAATTTGAGGCTTAGAGCACATTCAATGCTAAACCAAATCAACATTGTCTAGGAGACCAGCCACTTTGTCCTTGATGAGCATTGCCCCGAACTGGAGGGCACAATTACTAGTTGAGTACTGCAAGGACAAGTTTGCATGTGAGGTCCTTGAGGGGTTGGTGATGGATGATCGGTATTAGGTAATGAACAAGGTGGTCTACTACCAAGATCGGATTTACTTGGTACCCAACTCCCTACTGAGGAAGAAGATTCTACAAGTTGTTCTAAGGCCTATCCAGGAGTGTGACACATGCCAGCGAAATAAGGGAGAACAGACACACCCCGTTGTTCTACTACAGCCACTTCCCATTCCAGAGGGGAAATCGGAACACATATTGATGGATTTCATCAACGTGCTGCCCATCGTACAGGGCAAAGACTGCATCTATGTGGTGGTAGATCACTTGACGAAGTATGTGCACTTCTTTGCCATTCCAGCTCGGTACTCAGTGTAATAGGTGGCTGAATTGTTTTTCAAGGAGGTGTTTCGGCTACATGGTCTCCCCAAGACCATTGTGAGCGACTGGGACAGCAAGTTCATGGGTGGGTTTTGGCAGGAGTTATTCAGGTTGGTGGGTACTGAACTCACCCTAAGTACTAGTTACCACCCACAGATGGATGGACAAACGGCGATAGTTAACAAGTGGTTGGAGGGCTACCTGCGTAACTACGTGACAGGGCAGCAGAAGGCATGGATACGATGGCTACGTATGGGGGAATACTCCTACAACACCACGCATCACATGTCTATAGGTAATAGGTATGTCATCGTTTCGAGCCCTATATGGTTATCATGCATTGTCTTTCGCTTACGTAATATTTGGAGACAGCAGGACCCCTAGGGCCAAGGATTGGATACATGAGAGCCAAGACATCTTGAGGCCTCTAAAGGACAATTTGCAAATGGCCCAGAATCAGCAGAAGCTTTATGCAGACAGGGCAGAGTTGAAAGGCAGTTCGATATTGGGGACTTGGTCTTTTTGAGGCTCCAACCATACAGGCAATCTATGCTCAAGAAGAAGGGGGCCGAAAAACTCAAACCCCGATTCTATGGGCCTTATCGTGTCACTCGAAGGGTGGGTAGGTACCATATGAGTTGGAGCCACCCCCGAGGCGCTGAGTGCACAATGTTTTTCATGTGTCTCGCCTGAAGAACGCACTAGGGCAGCAGGTTACCATTGCCACAAAGTTACGCCCTATGGATGATTAAGGCCATTTGGTGATGGAACCAGAGGCTATTTTGGATACCAGAGAGAGGCACCTGCATAACAGAATCATCAAGGAATCTTTTATTTGATGGAGAAATCTACCAGATGAGGATGCCAACTTGGAGGGGGGAAAGATACTACAACATCCTTCTTTGTGGTTGATTGAGGACAAGCAATGTTTTGTGGGGAGGACTGTGATATTCCTGCTTAGTGTTTCACTAAGGGAATATCGAAAAAATTCTCAATTTTGGCATTTCGCATTATTTCACTTAGGGAAAGAGGGCCTAGGGGACCCATACGTGATTTTTGGCCTAAGAGGCACTCCAACTATAGTGCTCAACGAAATATTGACGCTTTGGTGGAATGTAGGGGCAACCATAAAGGCATTTTCGGCCCACATGGAGAGTACGCTCTTATTGGCTCGAAGAGGGTGGGAGGAAGTCGATGTGGGCCCACATGGGCAGCCTTGGAGTCAATTCGATAAAAGAATGGAGGAGCTCTCGTTTTCGTTATCATTCATCATTTCAGAATTTGTCTTTGATAAGAGCACGCTTGAGCAGTGAGCCAAGTCTGCATGTGTTGTTCAGCACACGGGTGTTTCTGAGCAGAAATCCCAGCCCTTGCTTTGTCGAACTTTGAGTGCTAGCCCTAGGACGGAGTTCTTCTTTAGCCCAATTCGTACCAGCAGCAGGAGGTCGATTTGCAGCAACAAAGAGAGCCACAGCAGCGCAGGGAGTGCACAGTCACTGCTCAAAGCACTCCAAGAGTTTGTGGATTTAAGGGAGTTCGAGGTGGAGATTTAATGGGAAGGCTTGGGAAGCCTTCTAACAAGGTTTGCAAGCATTTCAGCAGCAGATTATTCAAGACGTCGAATTTCCCAGAAGGAGAGCTAGTCAAGCTCAAGGAGGTCACAAATTTTGGGGTCAAGCTTTGGCCAAACCCTTCATGGGTTATTCTGGGTTTCTTGAGTACAGGCCAAAATTAAATTCCTAGAAATTTCTAAGCAGTAGAGAGGGCTCTAGCAGCTCTTCAATTCAGGCAACAACACCATTTTCAGGGAATTACAGTGCAGAAGTTGGGCCGAATTAACAGAGCTTGGAGGAGGGTGATTCAGGGATCATTGTGGGCTTTGCTAGCTTGCTAAAAGCAAGCCCAGGTGCACTCATTCCAGCACCTTGATTGTACACCTTTTCCATTAATAAAATGAGTATACAGCGTTGGCTTGGAAGCATTTTCATGGTTTGATTGTTTGTTCTGGTTTTATGATGTGTTTCTCTATTTTGCTTTGAATATTTACTATTAATTTTCCCATAGGGATATTAAAGCGACAAGGGTGGTTGTCTTGTTGGCCATTGACTATCGTTAAAAGGGTGCATATGATACTAAACTCATAACACCAAGGACCTGTATGAAGTCTTTAACCTACTTGGTGTCTTCCACACCTAATGGCCAATCGAGGTTGTAAGAGCTTAAAAAATAGGGGGGGGGGGGGGGGGGTGTTGGGAGGGAAGGCACATATGCACATATGGGCATGTTGTAGGCTAAAAATGATCACACCATCATTGTGAAGTGCAGGGTATTTTTTCTTCTTGTTAATGATTTTCTATAAAAACTATGGCTCTTCTTTCTTAAGGAAAAATTGGAAGCTTGAAATAGTTTGGAGAAAATTATGGTAGTGGTAGAAAAGGAATGTGATACAAAGATAAATAACCTTCAATTAAATAATGGAGAGAAATCTCAAATGTTTGTTGACTTCCCTCTTGTCCTATCTGGAGTGGGAAGGTTCATAACCAATATATTGTTGAAACTTCTCATTTTGAGCCAAATAGATTCTGTAAATAAGGAATCTTCCTTTGGAAATATTTACGGGATCCAGAAAACTGAATGACTTTGGAGTGGAGAATTGTATCCCACAGTAAATCCTTGTTGAATCTTACATATCTTTAAATTCTTGTGTTGGAAATTCATATCTCCAAAATGAACAATACTTCTAGGTCAAATTTGGAGAGACTAGTGGTGGGCTCATGACAAAAGTCTACACAAATAAAATAGCAAATACCCATTGTTGGCTACAAAACATTCTTATCAAAGCTTGGTACTCATACAAAAGGCTTTGGAGGGAAAGAAAATTTGTAGCAAACCGTGTGACAGCTGAGCAACTAAGTTCACACTGTGTGAATTTCCTCATAAGGTTCAACACCCAAACATGATTATAAATATACTTGGTAATTTGCTTGCATTCTTGCACAACATCTTGCACCCACTCCAACTTCCCAATGTCCTCTAGTATGAAGTCTATGCAATGGGCAGCGCATGGAGTCCAAAAAATGGTGGGATATTGGCACAAAGCAACATTCCAACGGCCACATAATTTGCTACATTGTTCGTGATTACTTGGACAACATTTGCAACCAAAACTTCCTCCACCAATCAACCAACAATGTAAAAATCAAATGTGCATCTTTTACATTTGAATATGCATCAATGGATTTTAGGAACATGGGCTACAACAAAAATTATTATTGCTCTACCCCTCTGATTTGTCCACCCATTAGACATAATTGTACAACCTGTAAATTTCCATGAGCTTTTAATGCTCTCCAATTGTTCCTTGATTCACTCAAGCTCCTCATCTAGCTCTTTACCCCTAAGTGCATTATAAGATGGGGTTTTGTATCCAGGGCCAACACTTGCAATGGCATCCACCATGGGTTGATAAAAGTATGACTTTGCATAGTTGAATGAAAGATTGTTGCCAAAACCTCCTCACTACCATATCTACCTCCTTCCTCTTCTTTTCATTAAAACTATCCAAGGTTGGTTGAGATCCTGGAGTTGTACGAGGACTGAAGAAAGAAGAGGTTATACCCTTGTTTTCCATAACACTTGAAGAGGAGTTACCATGGACCAATACCTGGACTTTGAATCTGTGTTTCACTATGAGATGAAGATCTACCTATCCCAACAATCTCATCATTCCTTTTTTCCCTCTCAGAACTTTCTTCTTTAATGGCTTCCAAAGCAGCTATCATTTCAGTAATGACTTCATCAGGGCAATTTTGACAACATCCCACTCCATTCCCAGGAATTCTAGTTGGATGGTATTTTAACCTGTTTATCCCTACATGCATTGTAGCATTGCAATAATTGCACTTGACATGGTGGTCATTATCAACAATGATTCGTTGACCATGTGCCCATGCCAGATCACGAGACTTTCTAAAAACCTTTGGTAGCATGGTGACGGAATCTGGAAGAAAAAAATTTAATTTTAAAATTCAATTGATATGTTTTTTGTTTTTAATTTTTTTTTAATTACAAATTTTTTTGGGCCTTGTGGCTGAGTTTCTCAACCACACAGCAGCCCTGTGTGGCTGAGAAACTCCGCCACACAGGGCCATTGTGTGGCTAAGAAACTCCACCACACAGGGTCATTGTGTGGCTAAGAAACTCAGCCACACAAGGTCATTGTGTGGCTGAGAAACTCAGCCACACAGGGCCATTGTGTGGCTGAGAAACTCAGCCACAAGGTCCTGTAAGCTAAAGAGGCAGTCCTCCTCAACCCAAAAAAAAATTCAATTAAAAAATAAAAATTAAATTAAATTGAATACAAAAAATTTAAAATAATTTACATGGAAAACATTCAAACAATGTTCATGAAGCCTATCTGAAGTTGGGTTTGATCTGATGAAGCCTCCTTTAACCTCCTCCAAGAGCTCCTTCACTGTGCAATGGAGTCACTCAATACTCATAGAAATGAGCCAAACACTCAAATGACAAGTGAATGACAAATGGAAAGGAGAGAGGTGCTTATAAAACATTTTCTTGCCTCCAATTTCCCTTTTCCTCCACCTCATTTCCAAAAAAGAAAAGAAAAAAATAGAGAAAAAAAAATGCAATCTGAGTTTCGATGGGTCTTATAGCGGTCTTATGCGGGTCTTGTGCTAAACTCGCAGGTCTTATACGAGTACATGGATTTAATGCGAGTTTGACCGAGTAAGGGTCTTAAGCCCGGGTTCTATGCGAGTGGCCCGACTCGCTATAGAACTCGCCAAGACCCGTGGGTACTCGCAAGTCTTATGCGGGTGGTGATTCACTAATTTTTAATGGAACCACTTAACAAACCTTTGATAAAATCGGAAGCCCCTTTCTTTTAGATAACTCACCCTTCTCATGGCTCCCACTTTAAATTTGATTTTGATAAAATTTCGCTTACGGCCTCACAATATTGGGTTTTAAATTTGTTGCACATTTGTGAGGGCCACTTTATCGATCACTAAATAGAAATGCGACAATTTTGTAAGTGAATCAACCAACAGTATTCTACAACAACGATTTGGTTTCTCTGACAAGGATATATTTTCTCAATGCACCTTCAAGATGAAGCCTCGAACTGATCTGTAACAAAAATCCTCAAGCTGGCAGGAAAACCAGCTCTCATACCACTGCAATATCCCAAATGAGATATTTGACTACTTTTGCAGAAAATTCAACTCAACCAGAAATTCTTCATAAAAATTATCATTTATGTAACAAAAAATTGCCATGTAAAATATAACCAATAGAGTGCATGCAATTCAATAACACATGAGCAGAAATAATCTCAGTTTCATTATAATAAATAATTGAAAGAATGTACATGATGATCTGTTGGAATAGCTGAGATAGGAAATCTGGTCTCCAAACTGATCTACTCCAATGCTGAAACTAGCCCTCTAAAACTAAACTGAAATGCACTGCTAAGCTCTCCTATAAATTCTAGATCAATTCACCAAGGAAAGGTGGGTACTCGCCCAACTTCACTAAATCACCCGAGGGTTTCCGTCCTAGGGCTACTCTTGAAGTAGAGAACCGGGTTCTCAACCTCTCATGCAAGAAGAAATATCAAATCTAAGATGTCCTCTAATGGCCTCCTGCTCTTTTATAAATCTGATGGACCCCTCTAGAACCTCCTATTTTATTATTATTTTAATCATGGAGCACTTTTCCCTCTTTTATTTCAATTAAAATATTCTTTTTAATGTGGTAAAACGGCAAACTAGCCATCATGCCTCCTCAAGTCACTAAAAATCACTTCTAACCATCTCGTCCAGTAGATCTTCTCATTGTGGTTCCAACAAGCTATTAACTAAGGTGTTCTGCCAAGTATTCCTCCTAAAATGCCACCTTAAGCATAATTAAGTGAGTCAGGCCCATTAATAACTCTGTTTTTTTTTAAGTTGCCAGAATGCCATGGAACGAAAGGCAAATTGTGTGGAGCATGGAATATACCAAGCGAATGCCATCGGACCTCATAAAAACTCCTCAAAATCCATCCAAAAGACAATGGGCCTGTTGAGGATGTCTACCGGCACCTGTGACCTGTCTGCGCCCAACTCTGAAATTCTATCCTACCCATGCCAAAGGTACAGCAGAAACAGGAACATTATAGAGGAGTACCGAGATAAGGGAAATCACTATGCAATATTATGACCAGTATTTTCCGGTTGAGATAAATTGTCGGAGTTGAGCCAGGAGGGCCAGCAATTGTAATTCTTTATATTTGATGCATAATCAAATAAACCCTCATTTGCTACATTGATTTTCCCTTCGGGGTTTTTCTGGGGACGTTTAGTCCAAAAATATTGCTCTCAATTTTATTGTGTGTGCATCTATTTCTCAGTTCCTTATTTTACTTCCACAATGTGTCTTTTTTTAGTGAAGAATTGCAGTGTGGTTTATTCGCCATTTGCCATTAATAATTTAACAGAAGACAAATAAACTATAATGTTAGGAGAATAATACTCAATTGTTCCAATTCAAGGAATTTTCACATTAGGGAAATGATTATGAGAGAGTCGCATAACAAACCTTCGGCATGACAATCCACGACATTATATCAGCATGAGGTACAATGGATGGTAGACCTCTTTTACAAAAGGTGTTTAGGCTCTACGCAATATCTGGGTACATCATCAGGTGACAGGATAGCATATTTGGTTGTGTGATCTAGCAGGGGCAAGGCAGTTTAGCATGCATCGGGTTGATTCTTGATGCTCAGTGTAATTTCGTGCTCAGCCCAATGAATGTGAGTGCTCGGCCTACTAAAAATGGTGGGGAATTTTGGCTTCGAGGCAGTGATTACACAAAGATAATCTCATCCTCAAACAATACCCTCGCAAATCATAGCTCTAAATCCAATCAGAAGAGTCTTAGCTCTCAAGATTAATGCAGGCCTGGCCTCTATTAATTCTAAGGGGATTCGATCTACACGTAATACTCTTGTATGATGCAAATAATTTAACCAAAGAGAATATAATTTTATCCCTTTGCAGAAGAGTTAATCCAAATCACAAAATCTTCAAAGTTCAGTTCTCAGAAACAATTTCAAACTTGTGACAAATTTGTCCAAGGCACTGATAGCTAGAAATAAGAGAATTCAACCTTGTCAAGAAAACTCGATCTCCTAGAAGAAGGCGATTCAACTTGCTTTGTGATGGGTAAATTCAATCAATAATTTGCAAATTCGGCCTCCGCAAGAATGAAAGCTACAAGAAATAGAATTTGTTCGAGAAATTTGTCGCCTATAGGAATCGGCCTCCAAAGATATGATATTCGACCTTCAAACAAGCAGCTCAATTCACTAGTACATTAATGAATTTGACTACCTTAAGAAATTGAATTTCGTATCTTAGAGAAGGAAAATCTGCCTGAGGAAGATGTTACATTCTGCCTCTTGAATGTGACAGACTCAACTTCTCTAATTTTGGCCTTCAAAATTATTGTTCTTGGCCTCTTTCCAAAGAACGAATTTCATCTTTCAATTAATTCGACCTAATAAGGGAGAAGGAAACATGGCTCTCCCAAGAGAAATGATAAGCTCTTGGCCTTGATAAAATAAATTTACCAAATTAATTTAATAATATAAAATTTTCCTTTGAGGAGTTTTGTTGAACACTTAATATGCAAAGTAACAAATTTGTGAACAACAAAATTGAAATATGTAACTAGGTTCGGTCTTCATAATGACATGTGTAATCATGATTTTATGTAATTGATGTAAAGAAGAAAAATATAATTATTTATGACATGGTTGAGTCATGGGTTTCATGCTCAAGAAAAAAAAATAATAAATGAAGCTCCCACTGTGAGCTATTAGGTTTGGTCATTAAGTCATAAAGTCAAATGAGTGAATGTCATGTATTGAAGACCCATTTGGGCATGTTACATATTATAAATGAGAATTTATTTGAGTCGTAAACCCTCCAAGACCTCGTCACAAGCACTCATTCAAGTCGGCCTTCCTAAGGAGCTAGAGATTATTCTAGAAGTAGATGTTGGCCTAGGCACAAGAACAAGTCGACTTATTTTGCATGGACAATCTACTATATAAAGGAGGACTCTACCTCACTTGAAGACACATTCGACAAGCATCTGAAATGGAAGAAGAAGTGCAAGACACATGAGCATGGGAACCTCTCATCAAGTAAAGAAGGAAGAAGAAGAAACCGAAGTGTTTTGGGTTTGTTTTGGGCAAATATCTCTCACACATGCGAGAAGGGTTAGTACTTTCTGCTATTGAAGAAACTGAATGTGGGCTTCACTAGGGGACCAATACCCTACCACGTGGGTTCATATTGGGGGATATATATTGAGGAAAATTTGACTTAATATATTGGGGGATATAAAGGGGTCAAAGAGTTTTTATATTGATGGGTATAAAAAATGGAGCTCAAAGTTAAAAAATATAAAGGGGTATAAAAAATGTTAATAAAAAAATGGATACCTACAATATCTAGTGAAAGTCGGGGCTTTTTAAATTGGGGAGATGTATTGGGTTCATATTGGTAAGGGTTAAATGTAATATTCCTAATTAGCCATGGCTAATTGGGATATTCGATTTTGCTCAATTTTGCCTTCTATACTTATTTATAAATAAAAAGGTGAGGAAAGGGGGGGACATAACTCACTTTTTGAATAAAGTCACTCCCTAGTAGCACAATGTTATAACTTCAAAGGGGAGCCAAGGGGGCCAAAGGACCACGTAGAGAAGGGGGCCCACGTAGACACTTGGAGGGGCTGCGTAGATGTAGAGGAGCACGTGGCAAGAGAGAGGCTACGTTGGAGGAGGTGGGCCTTACGGTTTTGAGAGAGGCCAACGCTATAAAGGAGAGAGGAGCCTCCTCATTTTGGCATTCGATTATGTTGCATTTGAGCTAGTCACTTTGACTTAGAGCATGCTGGTTGTTAGCCTGTCTGCAGCATTGTTTAGCGCATCGAGTGTCTCCATTCGAAGATCTCACCCTTAGCCCCGGGGGACTTCGAGTGTCTGCGCGGGCAAGGTAGTTTCATCAGTCTTTTGCAACAAGATCGATCTTTGGAGTTGAGGAAGAACTGAGCATTTTGATGAATGCGCAATCTCGAGAGAGGAGGACGCAATCTCTTTTGGTAGGAGCTCCGGCTTCGGTTTATGTGGAGGATTTGAGCTTGGAGATTGAGCAAGGGATCAGCCCTTGCATATTGGAGGATTTTGGCAGAGTTTTGGAGGATTCTCTTCAGTGGCAGCGTAGAGCCTTGAGGGATAGCGTAGATCCTCAAGGGGGTGATTTTCGGGGGTCAGCTATTTTAGAAAAGTTTTCTGGGCTTTTCTGGGTCTGTTGAGCAGCGGCTGATTCCAGATTTTCAACATTTTCTAGGGGGAACAGCCACAAATCCTCACTTGATCCCGGCAGTAGCAGCAGCACAACAGTGCTCCGACAGCTTGGACGCAGTTCAAAGAGAGGCCATTTCCTTACCATTCTGAGTGTATTTCTTCACTTGCCTTATGCAAGTCGAGGTGCTATCTTTCTGATCACTTCTTGTACTCTTTCCATTACTCAGTATAATAAAATGGCTTAGCATTTCTCTTTGCGTCTCTTGAGTATCTGCTTATATTCCATGTATACATTATTGTATGTTGCACTACTGTTATTTTTATCTCTTTGAGCGTCCCGACTATTATACCACTTGTGCGTTTTTCTCCTATACTCTTAGACAGAGTCTGGAAAGGGCCAGGTAGCCTCCAAATCTCGTCCTCTTTTAAGAGGCGACATATCTAGTAAACGCCCTCCCAGTCCATCTCTGGTTGGAGTTTGCTTGTGTTTGATGGATATCCCTGAAAAGGGATATTATAGTGGTATCAGAGCATAGATCTGGCTTAGCCTGTGGAGCTAGCAGTCTATGACACCAAGGGAGAAGCCCTACATCTGTTACAGAGGTAGGAAATACAGAGATACTGAGCGTAGGTTGGAGAACACCTACGGAGAGGCAGACTGTGTTCGGGTGGTGGACACAGAACAGGAGGGGCCTGTGGTGAACACAGAACAGGAGGAGCCTGTGGTGGACGCAGAGCAGGAGGATCCGATGGCAGATGAGGACGGGAAGAGATTTGTGAACATACTCCTCAAATCAGTGTAGGATCTGTCGAGGCATATCGAGGTGATGGGCCAGAGATTCACGGCGGTGGAGGCTAGGCAGCATGAGAACCCACGGGTTTTCCAGGTTGGTGAGGGATCGGGCACATCCCACCATTTTCCAGAGCAGGGTGCCACTCAGTGTGATACTACTCAGCAGATGGCCTCACATGCCCCTACACGCTCTACCATGCCCACTTTCCTAAGAGCAAACATGGGGGCCGGAGCCCAGCAGGAGGCAGAGCTCGGTCATATGGGCGACTATTTTGCAGAGTACTAGGCCTATGGGCAGGAGTTCAGGGATGCTCTCTCATTCAGAGACTTTGTTCAGCTGCCACGGGATAGTAGACCCTACGACCATCACAGGGCATACCGGCATTATCATGATGGAGACACCCACCGCACAGCTAGTAGATTCCACTTGCCTACGTTTAATGGTTCATCAAGTAGTTTGGCAAAGTCTTGGGTGCAAAAGTTGGACATCTATTTCCAGCTTAACCAGATGTCGAAGACAGAGGCCATCAAGGTGGCGACATTACATTTGGATGGTGAGGCCCAAGACTGGTGGTTCCATGGAATGGTTACACTCGGACACTCCACAATGACGACATATGCTAAATTCACTAGGAGATTGATAGAGAGGTTTGATTGGAGGGATCCGGAACAACACTTTGTTGCGCTGACAAGGCTCAAACAGACCAGGAGCCCAGCGACCTACATTGCAGACTTCTTGAGGGTTTCAGTGATGGTGCTAGATCTATCCGCGGTAGGGATGATCTACATGTTTGTTGAGGGGTTAGTAGAGCCACTTCAGAGTCTAGTCAGATCCACTAGACCAGCCACACTCCAGGATGCTATTAGCAGGACCCGAGACTTACAAGATGCCTTATCCAGGACCCGGACACCTTACCCCCAGAGACAGGCTTTCCAACCTAAGGGGAAGGATGTGAGGATTCCGCCTCCAAAGGGGAATCTAGGACGAGCACAGATTGATCATGATGCCAGGAGGGAGCTGAAGAAGAAACGGTTGTGTTTTACCTGTCAGGAGCCGTGGGCACCGGGACATAGATGTGCTGCTGGCAAAGCACATTTTATTGAGGTCTTCTCCGAGAGCAATGGTGAAGAGGATGAGGAGGATGATGTGGAGGCAGGAGATAGTGTTGCCGCGCAAGA
>APFE030301683.1:14791-50116 GCA_000404065.3 Pinus taeda
TATGACTTTGACATTGAGTATGTCAAGGGTAAGAACAACGTGGTAGCAGATGCCCTTTCACGTAGACCAGCCACGTTGTCTCTTATGAGCTTGGACACAGACTAGAGGGCTCGACTCTTAGTAGAGTAATCCAAGGACAGATTTGCATGTGAGGTTCTGGATGGGCAGGTGGCGAATGATAGGTACAGGGTGGTCGATGAGATCATCTACTACAGGGACTGGATCTTCTTGACTGAGGGATCTCAGCTTAAGAAGAAGATACTTCAGGCATCACATGATTCACCATTGGCCAGCCATTAGGGGTTTACCAAAACCTACAGGGCCATTAGAGAGAGGTTCTCGTGGAAGGACCTCAAGGAGGACGTACTCCAGCATATCTGGGAGTGTGATATTTGGCAGAGGAACAAGGGGGAGATGAGCCATCCCACAGAATTATTGCAGCCTCTTCCCATTCCGGAGGGGAAATGGGAGTGTATTTCGATGGACTTTATCACAGGGTTGCCCATGGTATAGGGCAAGGATTGCATCTTTGTCATCATTGATCGACTTACAAAGTACACACATTTTTTCGCCATGTCCGCACACTACACAGCAGCGCAAGTGGCCAAGCTGTTCTTCAGAGAGGTCTTCAGGCTATATGGTCTTCCTAAGACCATCACCAGTGACAAGGACAACCGTTTCATGGGCAGGTTTTGGCAGGAGCTTTTGCGGTTGGTGGGGACAGAGTTGACACCGAGTACCAGTTATCACCCACAGACGGACGGGCAAACAGAGGTAGTTAACAAGTGGTTGGAGGGCTACTTGCGTAACTATGTCAGTGAGCAGCAGCGAGCATGGCTGAAGTGGCTGCATCTGGGGGAGTACTGCTACAACACTACACATCACATGTCCATTGGTATGTCACCATTCTATGCCTTGTATGGATATCATCCTTTATCTTTTGCTGAAGTGATGTTTGGTGCTAGCAAGGCTCCAAGAGCCAAGATTTGGATCCAAGAGAGTCAGGGTATTCTCCGAGCTCTCAAGGATAATATGGCTACAGTGCAGAACCAGCAGAAGTTGTATGCTAACAGGGGTCGAGTGGAGAGAAAGTTTGAGATAGGGGACTTGGTCTACTTACGATTACAGCCATACAGACAATCATCACTGAAGCAGAAAGGGGCTGAGAAGCTCAAGCCCCGCTTTTATGGGCCATACAGGGTGATACGTAGGATTGGACAGGTTGCGTATGAGTTGGAGCTGCCCCAAGGCAGCAAGATTCATAATGTTTTTCATGTATCATGCCTGAAGAAGGCATTGGGGAACCAGGTGACAGTGACAGATGAGCTACCACCCACGGATGATGAGGGGCATTTGGTGTTGCAGTTAGAGGCTATTATTGATACCAGGGAGAGGCAGCTGCAGAGTAGGACGGTCCGGGATTTCTTGGTGAGGTGGAAGAATTTACCGGATGAGAATGCCACTTGGGAGAGTGAGAAAATTTTGCAGCATCCTCACTTCAGTTGCTTGAGGACAAGCAACATTTTGTCGGGGGAGACTGTAATATTCCTAATTAGCCATGGCTAATTGGAATATTTGATTTTGCTCAATTTTGCCTTCTATAGTTATTTATAAATAAAAAGGTGAGGAAAGGGGGGGACATAACTCACTTTTTGAATAAAGTCACTCCCTAGTAGCACAATGTTGTAACTTAAAAGGGGAGCCAAGGGAGCCAAGGGACCACGTAGAGAAGGGGGCCCACGTAGACACTTGGAGGGACTGCGCAGATGGAGAGGAACACGTGGCAAGAGAGAGGCTATGTTGGAGGAGGTGGGCCTTAGGGTTTTGAGAGAGGCCAACGCTATAAAGGAGAGAGGAGCCTCCTCATTTTGGCATTCTATTATGTTGCATTTGAGCTAGTCACTTCGACTTAGAGCACGCTAGTTGTTTAGCCTATCTGCAGCACTGTTTAGTGCATCGAGTGTCTCCGTCGGAGATCTCACCCTTAGCCCAGGGGGACTTCGAGTGCCTGCTCGGCAAGGTAGTTTCATCAATCTTTTGCAGGAGGATTGATCTTTGGAGTTGAGAAAGAACTGAACATTTTGATGACTGCATAGTCTCGAGAGAGGAGGACGCAGTCTCTTTTGGTAGGAGCTCCGGCTTGGGTTTATGTGGAGGATTTGAGCTTGGAGATTGAGCAAGGGATCAGCCCTTGCATATTGGAGGATTTTGGCAGAGTCTCAGGTAGAGTTTTGGAGGATTCTCTTCAGTGGCAGCGCAGAGCCTTGAGGCATAGTGTAGATCCCCAAGGGGGTGATTTTCGGGGGTCAGCTGTTTTAGAAAAGCTTTTTGGGCTTTTATGGGTCTATTGAGCAGAGGTTGATTCCAGAGTTTCAGCATTTTCTGAAGAGAGGAGCAGCCCCAAATCCTCACTTGATTCCAGCAGTAGCAGCAACACAGCAGTTCTCCAGCAGCTTGGACGCAATTCAGAGAGAGGCCATTTCCTTACCATTCTGAGTGTATTTCTTCACTTGCCTTGTGCAAGTCGAGGTGCTATCTTTTTTATCACCTCTTGTACTCTTTCCATTACTTAGTATAATAAAATGGCTTAGCATTTCTCTCTGCATTTCTTGAGTATCTGCTTATATTCCATGTATACATTTTTGTATGTTGCACTACTGTTATTTTTATCTCTTTGAGCTTCCCGGCTACTATACCACTTGTGTGTTTTTCTCCTATACTCTTAGACAAAGTCTAGAAAGGGCCAGGTAGCCTCCAGATCTCGTCCTCTTTTCAGAGGCAACATATCTAGTAAACACCCTCCTAGTCCATCTCTGGTTGGAGTTTGCTTGTGTTTGAGGGATATCCCTAAAAAGGGATATTACATTAAATAATGTGATTTTTAGAGGTATTTTCCAATATGTAGTCAAATTAGGGGTATTGTTTAGTATGCCATGAACGCAAGCGATATGTCAGAGGTTCATTTAGTGAAGCCCCAGTGGTTATTACAGTCAAACTAAGAGGCCGAATCAAGGAAGAAGTCAAGTATCCAATCAAGCTGAATTGCAGAAGAAAATGACTCCATCCAAGCAAGGAATCAAGGGATAAAAATCATTGTTTGTCCCTCACAAGTGCTGCAACTAGGGTTTCTGAAGAGGCCGAGAATTGCAGGCCTATGATAATAGGCCGAAATCTGAAGAAGAAGCCAAGATCCATGGTTGAGCAATCAGTTTGACTAGCGTTGACTCAAGGAAGAAGAATTATTTCAAGAAAGCCTTGAGAGTTGGTCTTGGAGAGGTTTGTAGGTCAAGGGTCTTGGTCTTGGAATTCATCACTTGCAGATTCTATAAGAAGAAGAATTCGTTTGGGTTTTACTCTCAAATTGGAGAGGTTTTGGCCCTGGATGATCGCCTACATCTTGTGGTCCTTGTCTTGTCTCGTTGTTTATATTTTGGTAGTTGTTTGATGAAAAGAACACTATAATAATCAAAATTAAAGAAGAACCTAATCAAAAGAAGTAAAAAGTATTCACAAACAGTTATCATTACTAGAGAAATCACCTCCTGCCTTTGCCATAGATTTCTCAACAAGCCCCAATGTCGGAAATTTCTCCCCTTCTCCAAAATTGTCTCTAATGCAGAAAATCAAAATTGGGGATATTACATCCTCATTCCAGTTACAATGAACTATTACACTAAGGTGTTTCTCCAAATAACCCCCTCCCAACAACACCTTTCATGTATACAATTAAAATATGCTGAAAATAACTTCATTTTACAAGAGTCATCAAAATGCGATGGAACCAAGAATGAATTGTGCGGAACTGCCCCAATGGTGAAATACAGTAAGCGAACTCCATCGGACCCCATAAAACACCTCCAAAACCCTTTGGATGCTCCGATGATGTAATCTCACTCCTATAAACTGGCTGCCACCAACCCTCGAAGTCCATCCTGACTGCATCACAAGGAAATCTGAAAATGGGAACATTACATTAATTATGTTATATTGATCACAAAGGACTAAATGAAACAATGTTAGTTCAAATGGGTGAAAGGCCACGGCTTGGTGAAGGAATCTAGCTTTTCCTTAATGGAGATTGAGTTTCATTCTTTTGTCTATATTGATAGTCATTTGAACAGTTTAGAACTTTAGACCTGTTTCTGTAGGTTTTTTCTGCGCTGCATTTTGAGGGCTTTATGCCTCTCTTGATGGCAAATCGACAATCTGGCAATCTTTGATTTTCAATATAGAATGGAAAACCTTTTTAATGAGCAAAATCTTCTTAATGGAGTGTTTAAGCCTTATATGCCTCTGGGAATGCAGAAAACTGAGATAGGTTGGGCTAATACCATACAGCCATCATGGAGAACTGTGCAAACACATGTACAATGTAGTCTGTTTATATCTTTTGAAAGGTCACAATTTTTTCCAAGGGAAAAAAATTATTCTATGTTTCTACTGTGTACATAAGGTTTGTTAAGTAAAATAAGTAATATTTTTTTTTTAAGTTTATATTATTCAATTTACAAATGATTCTGAACTACCATCATACTCTAATGGCATAGCAATAAGTAGTTAGCAGCATTCTTAAATAAAAGAATCATTTAGTCTCAACAATATAGCTTAATAAGATTACTAACATAAAAATAGTAGGTTTCAAGACTATTACAAGTTAGAACATTCACCTGAGAGATCATCCCGATAACAACAAGATGACCATGAACTGCAAGGGCATTTAAGCATGTATTAAACATTTCTCCTCCAACAGATTCATATACAATATCAACGCCTTTTGGAAACTCCTTTTTCAAGACCTGTAAACTATAACTTTGTTATTTAATTTTGTCGTGTTTATTCAAAATATAGAACATAAAAATATAGATGATCCAAAGGAGCTTGATTGGAAAAAATTATCCAAGCTGATTTGCCTTTTCATTAGCAATTCGAAATATGATGCATGTATCTGGTACGGAATAATTATTACAATCAAAAGACAACATAACACAAAAAATTGATGTGATTATTAAAGAATGAATACACTATGCTAAAAAAAGAAGAAAGTCTTAAACATACAGAATGTTTGCAATTTCTTTCATAGATATTTAAAGACTTAGATAATTTCTCCAACTGCACCAAAATACCAAAATATATTGTCTTCGATGATGATTGAATGCATTTGTATCTCTTCACCTTGAAAATGCCATGATGAAAAAGATGTTTTTTTACTTAAATTGAAAAATAATCTAGAAAAAATGGATCCTTTTAAGCATTTGCAAGTGGTGAACGAGACAAAAGTTAGATTAACCACCTAGAAGATCTTCATAAGGTAAAGGAACAGTTACTTTCCTTTGTAGAAAGCATTATTTTGAATCTAAGAGCTTATACTATGAAGAAAATATGAATGAACTGCCATCAACTTTACAGATGCCACAAGATAACTATATCCTAGCCACAGATGGTGCCCAATTCAATAGTTTCTCTATCATAGATTCAACAGTGTTCAAACATAACTTTTGGTGTGTTACCGCAGACTACAAACTACAGAAAGGAAAAGAAGACAAACTTCTACAATCCTTACTAAATTTCTCATTTCCTTCATTTAAAGTTTAAACAAGAATCTAGTCATCTTGATCCTTTGAAGGCTTAAATCTCCTCCGTAAACTGCAAAATAATTATCCCGGGGAGTTGACCCTTATATCTCATTGTAACTGTAAAGCAAAAGAGTTTATATTTTGTCAACTCCTCAACCATGTGACAAATGCAAAACCTTTTAAATGCTACTCTCTTTAGATTTGTACAAAGCTAGAATACAAACCTTCCACCTCTTCTCATAGAATGCAAGAAGAGAATATCAGCTTCTCCTAGGAATTCCCTTCACAACATGGTTTCAACCAGTTTTGAACAAATTGGCATCGGCAAAAAATCAGCAAGGGGCAGAAAACATCTTTTCGGCAACATCAGTGAAAAAATCGGCAAACCACAACACACATTAAAAAATACAAAATATATTTATTTTTCAAAATTGGAAAAATTGGCAAAAATTGGGAAAAATCGGGAAAAAATCAGAAAACAAAAAAAAAAAAAAAAAACGCCAAAGGAAAAAATCGCAATGTTGCCGATTTTTCGCCGATTTTTGCAACACTGGTTTCAATCATTCAAAGATAAGCAATATAAATAAAACATAAAATGTTATACAAAAATATTATAGTTTTATCAAATGATAACAAAGTTACATGAGACCATAAAACTTACACACGCACGATGATACATGAACTGTAGAGAGAAGAAAGATAATCGTTATTTTTCAATGTGTAAAAGAAGATGCAAAAGTGATGATGTCTCATAAGAGAGATAGACCTTGGTGGCAACCAACATTACATGCCTAAAAGCATCTATCTCTGGGTTGATTACAGACTGCGTGGATTAAAGGAATTATGGGTAAAACCATCTGTTGTACTACATGTTTGGTGATTTGCTTTCTACACAACTCCATTGTGTTGACAAGTTTATGGAGCAAAAAATTGTCCGTGAATGTCTTCTTGCTTACAAAAGTATGCAAACTAATCAAATATGAATTTCACTTCATTACCAGCTTGAAGGGCCTAAAACTCTACCAGACTCTTTCACTGCAAATGCATTAAAGAATTTGAACTCAACAAAAACCATCAAATTTCCTTCTGAAATAATAAACCCACATTTTCATGGAAATGTCATAAACAACCAACAAAAAATACCTTACACCAACTACTGGAGTTGTTTTCTTGGAACCATAGATAAGACTTGAAAAAACTTTGGCTCTCCAAGCATTCCCTTCATCAAAGGGAAATTTGTGTTGTTTGCCAGGTAGGCATGCTTCACAAACTTGTTCCTTCACCCAGATATCTAGCATTCTAACTACCATTCTATCCTTTGTCAATAAGGAAAAGGTATCCCACATTCATAATATGAATTGACTTGACTAGCATGTAACTATGATGTCCCCTCTACTTATGTTCACCTAGCAGCTATACCAAGTTTGCAATTTTGTGAATAGCCGCGTGGTCATTTGTGAGGCCCATTCATTATGAGGGCTCATTGCGAAATTTTCGGAGTTGAGTAGCTTGGAGGCATAAGGAGAATTTTGGGGCAAGGTTACTTAACATTTTGGAGGACTTGTGCAGCGGAAATTCCTGGGAGTTCGAATTACCCAGCTGGTTCAGGAGCATGCTATAATTGGGGTGAATTTCAGAGGTTGGAACTAGGCCCAACCCTTTCTGGGTCTTTGTGGGTTTCTTGAGGAGAGGCCAAGGCTATGTAATACCCCCAATTTTGATTTTTCATTTAATAGGATTAACGGAGTTTATTGGGAAAGCGTTAAGCCTAGCACAATTTTGTAATATGGGTATTGGAGACATTGTGGGTACATAGGAGAAATCGAAAATTCCAACCTTAGTGGGATCTGGGGGCCACCCCTCATGGAAAACGCACCCCTTAGAGGAAAAGTCAATTGTGTGGGAAGGGCGTCAAAGTAGTTGGCTAAGGAACCCACAAGGAAAGGGAGGTAACAATTATAAATACGGGGTTGAAAGTAGCATAGAGCACTTTTTGATAATTTTCCATTTCCACATTCTTGCTCAAGTTGTTCAACTGAGTCACAGGTGTTGTTGAGCACCAGAGGTTTCCAAGGGGAAATCTCACCCTCTTCTTCGGTGGACCACAAGTGCCACCCTAGGGACACAAATTCTACTTTTCTTTGGTAGTTGGGAGGATACCACATAGTAGCACGAATTTCTAGCACCAGTGGGACGCAAAAAAGGAAGCTAAGTAGGGCTTGGAGAGGTATTGTACTGGAGAGGAGATTTGTTGTTGTTGGGTTATTTTCTCACAGAGATATTTTTCAGGATGAAATTTCCAGGAGCAAAGGTACTTTTCTCAGCATAATGAATTGGTGTGGCTGGGCCAGCGTCTTTCTCCCCAAGACTGCGTGGGTGGTTGTGGAGCTATTTGTGGGGAGGCTCAGTGACTGGATTGAGGAGTTGGAATTGTTTGGGATTTGATTGGAGAGCAATTGGAGGAGAGTTCCTAGCCTTTGAGGAGCAAGAAACGCCCCAACTATCACAAGTGACATTTTCCAGTAGTAGAGGAGGGCCAAGCATTTTGGCGACAATTTTGGAGCGTCAAAACTAGGACAAACCCTTTCTTTGTTTTTTGGGTTTGTTAAGGAGAGGCCAAGAATAATTTGGTAGAATTTCTGAGCAGTCTAGAGGGCTCAAACAGATATCTCTTTCCGGATAGCAGTGCAAATTTCAAGGGCAGCACAAAGCATAGAGGAGAAGTCACTTCCCATCATCTGAGCACCTTGTTTTCTCACCTGGGATTTGTCTAGCTTGCGTTTGGCAAGCCCAAGTGCACTTGTTCTTGCCTATTGTACCCCTACCATGACATATAATAAAATGGCTCAGTTTCTTTGCGAGCAAATTGTTAATGAGCTAATAATTTGCGATGTTTGATTTTTGGTTGCATGTAAGAAATTTACAGTTATTATTACTTAATATTTCCATTAGGAATATTACAATTTCTCAAAATTTTCTGAGCACTCTAGAGGGGCCAAACAACAACTTCTTTCTAGCCAACAGTTGCAGATTTCCAGGGCTAGCACAGAAATAGAAAGGGAAGTGCTTCTTAACATCTAGGCAGCATAATTTCTCACCTGGGGTTGTCAAGCTTGCATTAGCAAGCCCAAGTGCACACATTCCATTAGGTTTTGTACTTTCCTTTTACATATAATAAAATGGCTCAGATCTACACAGTTTTTGGTTGAAATTTGTGGATTCTCATTGAATGCTGAATTTTATGTGTTGCATGTGAAAATTTTTCTTTGCTTATCATTGTATTTCCTAGTAGGAATATTATAGTGGTATAAGAGCAATAATCTTGGCTCAGCCTGTGGGAACCCCTTCATTATATGACACCAGAGGGCAAGCAGAATACCACATACAGAAGACAAAGGTACAGGAACAGGGAAAGAGAGCTACATATTACTTCAAACACAAAAACCCTTGAGTAGGAGGTTGAGAAACCAAATATGGGGGATAATCTTAATGACAAAGATAAGAGAGATGAGAAGTTTGCCAAAGCCTCTTGAAGGCTCTCAAGGATTTCGCCAAGGGCATTGATGAGTTGAGACAACAAAACAAAAATAATAACAACTTTGTATCATCCAACTATCTAGGGTGAGCCTCCCATGTCCTACTACCTATATAAAGGGTATCATGGGGCAGTGACTCGACCCTCAGCAATTGTAAGCCATGTTGGAGAGCGATACGCATGTAAGTCCCCACGGGTATGACCAAGAGTGCGCATGGACACCAAAAGGTAATCCTATGGATGCCCCTCTCTGTCCTCGTCCTGCTGATAACTCCATCGAAGACCTGAATCTGCTAAGCAAGATGTCCCCAGATGCTCAACAGCACCCCCATCTATATGGGATGAGCGGCATCCAATTGTACGCCTCCTCTCACTCCATGGTGTAGACTTGGGCACCACAGCACACTGCCATGCATCTACGTGCTTGCCTGCAAACCACTGCTCAACACTACATGCTCCTACATGCCACTAAATGCCAGGATCTAAAACTGACATAGTATGTGTCAACCTGCACCCTATCGATATCGCCTCCTCCACTATCGTATCACCCTACCCTCTAATGTATGGGCCTCGCCTCCAAATCCTCCCTAAGAGACACAAGAGGAGAATCCCCATATGTACCAGTGGTAATGCCACCACTGTGTTGCTCCTTGATGACCACTAAGTCCCAACTAACTACAGAGAGTCCAAGGCCCCAAACAAGGCACTATCTAGTGCCCTGCCAATGCCACCTCCTCCAACAAACTCCTACTAGAGTATGTTGATCATCCTATGATCCCATGTACAACCATCATACCAAAATGACCTAGGGAGTCCTCTCGCAAAATGCCTGGCCACTGGCGCTAACTAAGACTCCCCACAAGGAATGCTTGCGCTCGACCAATAGATCAAATATACCACCAATGTTGTAATCAATCTGACAAACGTGCCTACTGACTCTCACCGTGACCTATGACCAACCCAATATGCTTAGCCCACTCCATCGAGCACCAACTTAGAATCTCTCGCCATCCAACCCCAAGGGAAGGATCAAGAGCATCAACTCTCGTATACCAAACTAACCCTCCATCCTCCAAAGGCTACACCCTACACAGCTCATGTCGCCTCCTCTCACCATCCTAGTCAAGACATAAAATCTGTAGAGGTGACTCTGCCTCTCACTCTCCAATGTGCAGTGGTAACCTACTAGTGCTACCAACCTCAGCTATGCATGTCTAAGTAGGGTTGCCCTGTCGCTCCAATGGGCACTCCAATTGAACCATTAGGGAACCCAATCATTTCCCAATGCCAACCAGATTGGTCGTTGACTCGGTACAAACCGCTTTCATGCCCTCTAGCTCCTCATTCTGCTACAAATGGCCTCTCGCATTGTCGTGGCCTTCTTTCTCAACGCTAGAAGGTCAGCCAAAAATGATCAAACTGTGGAGGATGACTATCATCTATAAACTCAGCCACCACTCTGGACCCATCCATCTCTTCTGGTGCCTCGTCAAAGACAGGTATGTCTCCAAGCACCTCATTAACTTGTTGCGGGCGATCATCGTCTAGAAACTCAGTCATAGCACTAGGTACCTCATGAACTATCGACATTTCATCAATAGATGGCCCTCCGAGTGTATGCTCTACTCCCTCAACCAAGGTATCAACCAAAGCTACCAAAGAGGCCTCCAACAATGGTGACTCCTGCACCACACCGGGTATATCGATGTGCTCCTCACCATCCTAAGTGTCCTCCTACTCAACCTCCTCCTCAAGCTCCTGACATCTAAATCCCAACCTCCGCCAGCAGAAACACCCCCTGGTCTCACCCTTTAATTGTCCTCATCGTGTCCACTCCGTTTGAGGGGGTCTGGCATCCTTTCAATCAAATCTCTCCACAAACCTCTCTGTGAACTCTGTGTAGGATGTGATACGTGCATGACCCAAAGGGATCATCCCTTCGTACCACCACTCTATAACATCTCCATCCAAATGCAAAGTGGCATGCCTAATAGTGTCTGCCTCCCTCATGGGCTTTAGCCGAAAATATGTGTCCAGTTCTTGTACCCATTTTTTGACAAAACTACTAGTTGAGCCATCAAAGTGGGTGAGGGTCATTTTTCCCTCAATGCTACTCACTCTACCTTAAGCCGTGGGTTTGTCTATGGTTCACCCATCAGAGTGCATACACACCCAAATCTTCGATCATCTTGTTGGCAACCCCACAATTGGCCAAGATCATGCTTTGATACCACTGTAATATTCCTTAATGAAAATATTAAGTGTAAACAGAAGCATGCACTATGCACAAGAAGTAAATTTAACACACATCCACAAAATTACAATTATGCACAAGGAAAAATAACTTGAAGCTGAGTCATTTATTAATTCTCGATAAAATTGGGTACAAAATGAGTGGAACAATGGTACCTGAGCTTGCTATAGCAAGCAATGACAAACCCAGGAGGGAGTAAGATGCCCACAAGCTGCAATGACTCAACCCAGGAAATCTTTGCGCTGCCTTGGAAAATCTGGATGTTGTTGCTAAAGGGAAATGGATGCACTAGCCTCAAATGTGCTCAGAAAATTCTGAAATCTTAGATGGCACCTCTCCTCAACAAGCCCAACCAAACCCAAAAATATCTCACGGACCCATGTGGTGGAAATGGCGCTAGAGTGAACTGCGCCCTTCTCCAATCATTTATGTTGTTGGTTTCTGAATGGAACACTAATTTCTACTAGAAATATTGCTGAAAAATTTCTACGAAATTTACCCCAGACTCCTCTCATCAAACCCATAGAATTCTGGGTTTGGAAAAAATTTATTGACCACCCGGAACCCCAAATTTAAGCTTACTCCTCCCAATTGGCTGCCAAATAACTCTGTTGTTTTGTGGCACCAAAACTCGTTGTTTTGTGGCACCAAAACTCGTTGTTTTGTGGCACCAAAACTCCTCCAAAAATTCTGCAAAATTAGGAGAATACTCCTAGATGTTAGCCCAACAAAACCTAGAAATGTTTTGGGCTAATTCCAATCTCCCGGAATTACCCAAATTTGGTGCTACACCCTTCTCTACTGGTTCTGCATCCCTCTCAAGCTACTGCTACAAATTTGGCCCTATTTCCACCCTTGAATGGTTGTATAATTTCCTGCAAATTACACCCAGAAGGTAAGAGGGAAATTGCTTCCTCAACCTTGCACAACTCGGCTAGCAACAGTTCCACGAAATTCTGCCCAACCAAAGTCGGCGTAGGTTCTAGGAATGCTAAATTTGGTTCTCACCGGAGCAGCAATTGCTAGCCCTGAAACTCCCCACAATATCTAGTCCAATATCAAGGGACTTTCTCCTAAATTTTCCAGCTCAAATTTCCCTTGAATACCTTGTTACCGCTTAAATTAGCAAGGGTCCCAAAAGGGGATCCTAAAGGGCCAACTGCTAGGCCAAGTGCAACAATGGAGCAATAACCCACTGTCACCTTAGCTAAAGCTCCCTACTCTTTACGGACATTCACCGATGGGAGGAGACTCGGTATGAAGGGACTCACCTAGACAAATGGATCGATAAAGGGAAAAGAGTGATTTGTCAAGAGGCCTATTCACAAGAGAGGCTCAATATATGGCTTGTTTGCCCAAGAGGCAAGATGAAAGGCTCTCTGAGAAGGGTCGAGAGGGTCTTAGGGGCTAGGTTTGGAAAAATAAGCTTTGTAAAGGAGGGACCTAGTCCTAAAAACCCTTGTGAAGACTTGGTTTCCAAATGGTCTATGTGTGATTATCTTCAAAAAGTTGTGCAACCACACGGGACCAAGTGGGCCCAAAATTAGGTCAAGTAAGAGGAATTGGTCACTCAAGGAGGGGCTTGACCTAATTGTGGAAGAGAAGAGGATCAATGGATAAATATTCTTGAAATAGAATGCAATGATCCAAATGAGGTCAACAGCCAAGGGAAACCTAGGGCAGGAAACAGTGCTCAAGCTAGGTCTTGCAATATCTCGAGATCCCGAATTTGCTTTAAATTTGGAGCGCCTCTAGAGAAAACTACAACACATTTGTGGACCAAAAATCGAAGTGTTTGGATGGCTAGATTGTGATATAATTCATGCCCTAGGAGCCCTATGTAGGCTAGACCTAGAAAGAAAGAGAGAAAGGTGAGAAAAATATGCTTTAGGGTGATCACCTATGGACGACCAATGCCTAATCCTTTGGGAGAAATGGAGTCAAGATGATTCCAATGTTTGGGATGGTTTCACTTCATCAATGAGGCCTCTAGAACAATTTCGCATGGCAATTAGGGCATGGGGCAATTGCTTCAAGATCTCTATACTTCAATGGACAATATGCAATGACTTTTCAAGATAAAATTTCAACAAAATATCTCTAGGAACATTCACTTATTCAAACACAGCCCATGACATGATGGAACACTAATAAAAGACAAATTTCCAATCTTTCACACAAGAAAAGCAACAAATTTCAGCCTAATATAGTGAAATTCCCCAGCAACATGCATGTGACATAAGAAAAAGACAAAGTAGCATTAAAAAAGAACTTACATGTGAGAACAAGTATATCCAATCATCATCATATGCCAATATAGAAACTCCCAAGGAAAAAATCTCTTAAGAAAGAATGATCAATCCAAGTGATGATGAGAGAATGAATAAACTCATCATCTATTTATACAATCTCTAATGAATTCGATTTAGCTTGTTTGGCCTAATTTAGCCCCTAGAATAAAATAATGTGCAAAATAACAAGTACGTTTGGTGACAAGCCCACAAAATAGCTCAATAATACATGAATAAGCCTCTCAAGAGGGTCGAATAATAAACTGAGTGAGTCGTTGGGCCTTTGAAGAGGCCTAATGAAGTCCAAAGCATGCCATGATGAACAAATGGACTCCCAACATAGTGGACAAGGGGTTGGCCCCTTGTTTTCCAAGCAAAACCCTGTGGTGCTCCCACGTGGGTGTGGGGGCACAAGGTCATCCTCATGGGTCTCCAAATGGATCGAAAGTACCTGTAGACCATCTAGAAGGGCTGGAATGATGACTTAAGCCCTACCTCTGTAGCGGGGCCAATCCTATGGACCCTGGAACATCTACCAAGTGTATGGTGCATCTGTGGAGCCGACTAAGCATGGTGAACCAGGTGCATCATCCTCATCCAAAAGGTGGAATAAGAGCAATCAACGAACGTTGTTGGGCATCCATGAAGTAATCTCGGCTATGGTGAAGGCCCGTGGCTCTCAACACTCACCCTACAAGTGCCAATGTGGCCCTCTAGAGGGCTAGGACCCCATATACGGAGACCAAGCCCCAAATGGCAATCCACCTGCAATCCTGCATAAGATCCAATGCGTCCCCTTGCCCTCTAATAGAACAAACCATTAGAATAATCAAGTAAAAGATCTTACAAGTCATGGAACCATTTGGGCACTTCATGGTGGCATGCCTTTCAATAGTGGGCTTTGACATGTACAAGTATCTCCAAGCTCAATAGGGGGTTAACCAAAGACCCTATTAGGTGGTTTCAACCTCTAAAGGGGGTGACATGTCCATAGTACATTCTTCAAGAGGTAGGTGGCAAATGATATAATGACAGAATGGAGTGGGGATTAGGGAAAACGTCTAAACCACATGTCAAGGTACATTGGGTAGCTATAACAAGGGAAGCCCACAATTGGGTATATAGGTGTAGGAGGGAGAAACGCGGTAAATGAGTTACCTGGGCCTTTGTTTTTCCACCCTACTTCATATGCATTTTGCCTTTTATTGATTTTTTTCATAACTGCTCGGGGCTCCAAGGGATGGAGAGCATCATGTGAGAGATGTAGCAGTGAATACCCCCATAAGGTGGGGCAGTTCATCGCCCATCGGGGGTTGGGACAATCATGGGTTCCTTACTGATAGAGGGGGCTCATCTAGGGCCCATAGGAACCAGGGTGATGGAAATGGGTAACAGGTAGAGCTCATGTTTGCCTTTTGCCCACATGTTAAATTTGTATGTCCCGACCAACTTTTGCATTTTGTGGTACATTTCTTGTTGAAAGTGGCCAAATTATGCCTTTTCTTTTCTTTTTAGCTACATCAACCTCTGAGGCATCATTCCATGCCCCACCCAAGGTGTGGAAAAGGGGAAGGGAAGGCTAACACTATGTGGACCCAGATGGGAAAACAGACGAATGGGGCTAAAATGAGTGGAAGGGGAGTGATGTAGGTGGTACGGGAAGGGAGAACACACAACCAAAATCGAGATTTCCCTTGTAGTACCAACCCAAAAGCCCAAAGGTCAGTAGAGATCCCATGGGACTAGCATACAATGGTAACCACGAAATCGGGCAATGGAGACAAGAATACAAGCCTAACCAACTTTTTCCACCGAATCCCCCCACCAATCCATGCCCAAAAGTGCCCATGACAAGTAATAAAAATTACTCAACTATACCCATGAAAAGCCATAGCTTTGGGGTCAGAAGGCCCACCTTCAAACATACATTCATGACAAGTGGTTGAGGGACCACATGGTTGGCTCTGGTGGCGGAGGAAACGACACATCAAGCTATCTAATGGCTGTCGGATGTTGGTTGAGGACCATTTAGGAGGAAAAAATTCTCCTATATACACTACCCATAGGTGGTGGGTAACGAAACCCTCAACCAACCAAATTGATTTTTGCCACTACATCCTCCTAGAAGTTTGGAATCACTGGAAATAACCCACAATCTCCAGCAATCGCCTCTCCAATAAGCTATAAAATTCTCCCTGATGGTGGCACTCTAAGTCCACCGAAGAAAGAATTGAGATTTTTGCCCAAAGATCTCCTAACACTAAGCAGCAATGGTAGCCTTGGCTAAGCAGCTCAAGAGTACTCTAAATCAGAAATTCAATTTGTCAAAAGCCCCCAAAATGATGCCTCCTCTTGTTTATCTTAACTGCCCCATTTCTCCCCTTATGGGTCCCACCAATTCAACTTCCTTCTCCCTAGCTCGATTTTCCTAAGGGGTTCAAATTCCCCTTTTTGGGTAAACCCACATCCCACTACCAATTTAATCTTTCCTTTTCTCTAATGTTGGTGGTCAGCGATACTGAAGATTTTGGGAGAAAGATTAAGTTGAATTCGGATCTGTGAATGCCTTGCTCTGCTCCGTACGAGCTAACCCTACCCCCCGCCCTCGCTTGGCTGTGAAAGATCAAGCCTCAGCGCTCCTGCTAATCTTTTCCCATGGACGCGCCTTCGGGAGGGGCGGAATCCACCCCCCCTCCTTACAACGCCTCTGCCTCTGACATTTCCGGACCTACAGAACCTCTGGGTACTCCTAGCGTTTTCCCAGCCAATGGTTAGGGATCCGATCCCGTCAATAATGAAGCTGACCTCTCAACAGCACGTGAAGCGAATGCCCAAGACACAAACGTGAATCAGAAGCCTACAACGTCTCAGCCAAAGGCGACCTCGGCCACATGCATACCGAAAGCTGCAGAGAGTATCAAAGTCGAACTCCCTAGTCATCGAATCAACAGCGAAATCCAATTTATGAAGGACCACGCGCTCATCGGCAAATTCCTCGATTTTTGGCCAACAGAAAAGGCTCCGCAAGGCTGGATCGCTTCAAAATGGAAGCCCAAAGGACACGTCACTCTGCAGCTTGGCCCCAAAGGCTTCTTCACGGCCATTTTCCACTGCGTGGAGGACAAATCTCGAATATTTGAAGGCGGCCCGTATTTCTTTAACTCCTCAGGTTTGTACCTTCGAGACTAGAAAGCTAGGTTCAATCCAGATAAAGAAGACTTCAGTTGGGCTCCCGTATGGATACGTATGTACTCCCTCCCTTCGGAATATTGGAAAGAGGAAACGCTAACGGATATAGGCAACAGCTTGGGGGTTTTCATCAAAGTTGCTGAGGAAACCAAAACTCGAAGATACACCTCATACGCCAGGATCTGCGTCCAGATGCACCTAACCAAAGCTCTTGTAGATTCGGTAGGTCTCTTTCATGACGATTATGAATCGATCCAATCATTAGACTACGAGCATATTCCTTTTCGTTGTCGAAAATGCCATGAACATGGCCATCTCTTCCGGGATTGTCCTCTGAATACTCAGCCCAAAACCTCTGCTAATGAAACCAGCAAAGACTCTGAAGGATTCACTAAAGTCCCTAATCGTCGGCGGCATGCCAAGAAAAATCTCGCAGCTCCAGAAAGCCCAAAAAAACCTGAATCCCAAAATAGATTCATAATTCTCCCCACTCAAGATCCCTCAGAGAATCAAAGTTCAGAACCACAGGCGATCACTTCCCCTCCCTCATCCTCCCAGACTGTCAAAGCTTCTCGCCCGTCCTCAGCCTCCACTCCATCCAGCCTTCTTATCTCCTCAGACTTATCTCCAGATATTGGTCTCAATTCTTCCATCTCGGAGAAATCTGCTCCAGAGACTGGCCAGCATTCTTCTTCAATGGAGCTAGATGTTGCTCTAGCTCTAAGTCTGCATGACAATATACAAATGGAAGATCAGAACATTCCCACAATAATGGACGAGGATCTAGAGAATGTTAGTCTGGAAGGTCTGGATATCCTCAAATTGGAAACAGCATGCAAGCAGAAAGAATACAACACAATTCCCCCATGGCAAATCGAACGGTTGCAAGGAGTTCTAACCAAAGTTCAGCACAGTAAATGCTTAGGAATACAAGCCGGAAGCCCCTGGGTTGGAAAAAAAAATCCTAAAAGAAACGAAGAAAAGAGGGCGCAAAACAGATTTGCAAAGGACTATAATCCTAGGAGAAATACTAATGGAATCTGGGAGATTCCCAAAGTTGACAAAGTTCTACAAACCTCAACCCCATGGTTCCTCATGAAGCTCATCTAATGGAACGTGCGAGGGCTCAATAGCCCCTCAAAACACAGAATGTTAAAAAATTTGATACAGCAACAAAAACCATCTCTAATTTTTCTGCAAGAAACGAAAAGTAACAACTCTGCTATAGAAAGAATCCTTAATAAGGTCTAGTCAAGAAGCTGCTCAGTCTCAGTGGATGCCTCAAAAGCTTCTGAAGGGCTGGCAATTTTGTGGAACCCAAAGATTCTCACTCTTCAAGGTTTTCGTGCTACTCACTTCCTCATCCAAACGTCCTTTCATCTCAATGGGACAAACATTCACGAGCATCTCTCAAATGTTTACTTTCCGCAAAATTTACAACAAAAACTAGAGCGTTTGCATACAAACGCAGTCCTCAATTCAAACAGGCAGTTCCCCCTATGGATTGGTGGCGGAGATTTCAATATCATAACGACTTTGGAGGAGAAACAAGGAGGTAGATCGAAGTTAGAAGGTGACATCATTGGCTTCAAAGAATTCATTCAAAGCAACCAATTGATGGATATTCAAGCTTCCAATGGTGTATATACCTAGACCAACAAGCGGAGGGGAACTCAGCATATAGCTTCTAGGCTAGATCGGTTTCTACTATCAGACAATGCCATACACCTGGGAGGGGATTTTCATGCTTCCATAATGCCCCAGGGAGGATCAGATCATTGGCCCATTATGCTACAATGGTCGCGGCCAGGTACCAAATGCTATAGACCTTTTCGATTTGAAGCCTTTTGGTTCACTAATCCCAACTTCAAATCAGTGGTCAGTGAGGCTTGGAAATCCTTCACCCCCCCAGAAGGAGCCAAAATGTTCCAATTCCAGCAGAAACTAAAAAACCTTAAACAAGTTCTCAAAGTCTGGAATCAAACGAAATTTGGCAACATTTTTGAGAATAGGAAACAGTTGGAACAGCAAATGTGCTCACTTCAACAGACTATCATCTTGGAGGGTAGAACAAAAGAGCATGCGCAGCATGAGCAGATCCTTTGGACTGAAATTGAAGCACATGGGCAACAAGAAGAAATCCTGTGGTGACAAAAGTCCAGAATCCGGTGGCTCAAGGAAGGGGAGAAGAACACAAAATTCTTCCACAGATCCGCCATTCAAAGACAAATGCACAACAACATTGCCTTCATTAACAATCGACAAGGGGAAAGACTAGAAGTGCATGAAGATATGGAAAAGGAATTCAAAGAGTACTTTCAGGAAACTCCCAGGGAATAGCCAGGACACAGAGATCAAGCCATAAGAATTGTCACGCAGCACAACCCTAAGATCATCACGGCGGACCACAACAATAAACTGCTCCAATCCATTTCAATGTAGGAAGTAAAAGCCGCGATGGCCCAACTCAAGGATGGCAAGGCACCAGGTCCTGATGGATTCACAGCCAACTTTTTTCACGAATTCTGGGAGTTCATCAAAACAGAGGTTTGGGAATTAGTGGAGGAATCAAGATCTATGCATTGGATTCTCCCATCCCTTAATGCTACTTTCTTAGCGCTAATTCCTAAAGGGGATGAATCAAACACGCCCGACAAATACAGGCCGATCGCATTATGCAATGTAATCTACAAACTTATCTCCAAAGTACTGGCGAACAGGCTCAAACCTCTCCTCCCTCTTCTCATCTCGCCAGAGCACACTGGATATGTCGAAGGGCGTCAGATAATGGACGGCATTATTCTCTCAAATGAAATGATCCACTCTCTGAAGCTTCTAAAAAAGCCAGGTATGATTCTAAAGCTTGATCTCTCTAAAGCTTTTGACAAACTTAGCTAGACCTATATACATCAGATGTTATTGGCATTTGGATTCAGTGCCACTTGGACAAGATGGGTCATGAATCTCATCTCTTCTCCCTGTTTCTCGGTCCTGCTCAATGGCTCTCCCTCCTCGCCTTTCCGCCCATCTCGAGGTATTCGGCAAGGGGATCCCCTTTCCCCCTTCCTTTTTGTTCTCATGGCAGAAGGGCTCAGTCGTCTGCTTCACCATGCCGTCTCCTCTCATGCTCTAAAAGGTATCTCTCTTCACGGTCTTCATCCCTTATGCCACCAAAAGTTTGTAGACGACACTATGCTTTTTAGATACCCTTCATCTCAAGAGGCAAAAGCTTTCAAAGATCTGCTCTCTCTCTTCTCTGAAGCCTCTAGTACCTCTATCAATGCCTCTAAATCCCAACTCTTCTTTTTCAATACCCCAGCCACCACTCAAAGGAACATCGCCCGTATTCTGGGATTCTCTACAGCAGCGCTTCCCTCAAAATACCTGGGGGCTCCTTTGCTGGATTCTGCGATAAAACATGCCTCCTGGAGGTCCTTACTCGACAAATTGGAGTCAAGACTCTCTTCCTGGACTTTTCGCTCTCTCAATATGGCTGGCAAACTCATTTTGATCAAATCCGTTCTCCAGGCCATGCCTCTATATCTCTTTTCTATTCCGGCAGTGCCAAAATGGGTCCTTAAGGCAATTTGCAATCTTCAAAGAAACTTTCTGTGGGGATCCTCGGGTCTCAACAGGAAATGGGCTCTTGTAAATTGGAGGGAGGTCTGCCATCCAAAATCAGGGGGCGGGCTCGGATTAAGGGATCCACTCCAAAGCAATAACACAATGGGTGCTCGTATATGGTGGAATTGGATCTCCAAACCTCATACACCATGGGCGCGCCTATGGCAAGCAAAGTATGCTCCAGGAAGTCAATGGGACGACCTCATAAGAATCAACACAACAACCCCGGGCTCTTTGATTTGGAATGCGGCCAAGCTTCACAGCGCCTTCATTCAAGAGCATAGCTTCTGGGAAATTCATTCAGGAACTACAGCTAGGTTCTGGGAAGACTCTTGGCAACAACTCCCAAAACTAGCCTCTCTCTTCCATAAGCCACTCTGGCAGGTTTCTATGCAGCACACTAATCTCACTCATGTTCAGCAATTCTGGCAGTAGCAAACGTCCCAAGACTTTCAACTCTGGAAACCCGCTAGCACCTGGCAGGCCAATTGGCAAGGGGAAACATACAAAGAGATTGATCAAGAGCTAAATCATAGAAGAATCAAATGCTCAGTTCAGCAGGACAAGTTGCGTTGGGGACACACGCCAAGAGGAATGTTTACCACCAAGGAAGCATACCAGCTTCGCTACTCCACCACTCAGACAAACAAGGATCAGCTCTGGGATCGGGTCTGGCAACCAGGTATATGGCCTAAGGTTTCCACCTTTCTATGGCTCTTAAGCAAGAGGCGTATCCTTACTTGGGATAATCTGCAAAAAAGGGGATTCATTGGCCCATCGAGATGTCCCAACTGTAATCTTAACTCTGAATCCATCTTGCATCTCATGGAGACTTGTCCTCTCGCCACTCAGTTATGGGAAAAAACTGACCAATGTAACAGAAGATCTAGCAAACGAAGGGGAGATATAACAGATACCATTAGAAAATGGCCAAAGGACCCTTACCAAAGTCCTCTTTTGAATTCTCTGTGGAACCTAATCCCAGGCTTTCTTTACTGGATACTCTGGAAGGAAAGGAACAATAGAATTTTCAACAATATCAACAGGCCCATTGACACTTTGTGGCTTCTTCTGAAGCAAAATCTCCAAGAAACTCTAGCTATTAGGCATTGGCAAGACACGGACCTGCTAGATTCACCTAAGGAGCGCCTCATCATGAATGTCTGGAATCTGAACCTGTCTTCTTTCACTCATGTTAAATCTAGATCTCCTACCAATCCTGCCTCTCCTCTCATTTGGTCTCCGCCCGCTTCCAACTCATTCAAATTGAATTTTGATGGGGCAGCCAAGGGTAATCCGGGGCCGACGGGTTTTGGGGGGGTCTTCAGGAATGAGGTGGGAGCAGTGATACATATCTCCTTTGGAACAATTGGCAAAGATACCAACAATGCTGCTGAATTGGAAGGAATATGGAAAGGGATGTGCATTGCATTTCAAAAAAACTTCTTCCCTCTAGAGGTAGAGGGAGACTCCCTTATCTTAATAAACGCAGCCACTAGGATACAAGCAGGCACCTCAAGCGCCAAGATAGCTTCCAGTTGGAGGTTACTCAGCAGATTGGAACTTCTGGAGGAACGGCTCCGGAATCCCCATAGCATCACCTTCAAGCATGTAAAATGCACTGCCAACAAGGTAGCAGATAGACTGGCCAATCAAGGGGTAAACCAGCAGTCCCCATATTTCTCAGGATCTCTTGGCGACTCAGATGATGAACAACTCAAACGTGAATGCACTTCCCTGGTGCAACAGGATTACTCGCTCCCGGATGCAGGTGATTGATGGCCAGGACGGCATGTGGGAGGCGCGCAAAGTGGGCAAGTGGCAGCCCTACCGTGCCAGATGTTACTGCTACGGGCTGGCTAGCCGGCTCCGCACAAGAACATTTATGGTAGCATTTACGCTGCCATCCATGCTCTGGGTTCTTAGCGCGATGGCGCTCAGCTCACTCGGCATCACTGCTGTTCAGGGTGACTCTCGGCGGGATCGCTCGTCCATCTGTTGTCCGTCTGCCCTGGTGCATGTCGTCCGCTCTTCCATGTTTGTCTGTCGCTGCTGGGATATGTGTGCTTTTACTCCCTTCGGCCTCCATTCTGTTACGGCTCCTGGTGCTCATAGCTTTTTTCAGGCTCAGTCTTTGGCTCACCCGGCGCATACGCCTCTCAGTTGTTTCTCTGCCTTCCATTCTCTGTTAAACAGTCCTCCTCCCATAAAGATGCCTAGAGAAAGGATGAGATTGGTTAGCAAGCGCGGTGGTTCGGGTGGGCGCGCCACCCACCAGCACCCCTCCACTTCTCTGGATCCCTCTGAGGATGCATCGTTCAACCCTACGACCAGACACGGCAGAGGCAGGGGAAGGGGGCGAGACAGAGGCGGAGACTGTAGACATACTACGCATCCCACAGCCCGCTTCCGCATTCCATGTTCTTTGGCCAATTCCACCTTCATCGTCTCGGTGACTATCGAAAAATGTGAGAATGAACCGGGTTTGGGAGCTTCTCATTAGGGGGTTCCTGTAGAACTGAGGCAGGCAAGTCAGATTGCCACTCAGCGTCATGTCTCCGGAGGAATGCCTACTCTGCACACTGGAACCAATGATGGCCCAAGCGAGCCTGTGAGAGGAGATCCCTCTAGTTCTGCAGACCTCTCATCTGACTCCACGAACTCAAGACAATTTGGATGCAGAATTGTGGAGGAACAACCGTCAACCTCAGATGCAGATTGAACCGGTCAGCGCCTCTGGTTTTTTGGTTCGGTCACTGAAGCCGAAGTCCTCCTTTTCGATTCTCAGTGTTCATGCCTGTTATGGGCTTCTGTCTATTAGTCAGGTCGGAGTCTGTCTTTGTTTCTGTTTGTGTCATTATCAGTTCTTGTATGAGTCAGTGTTTCGAGTCCTTCTAAATTGTTCAGTGTCCCTTGGTATTAACTTCTCTGATGTAAGGTCTCTGGCCTGGTTCCACAGTTAGGCAGTCAAGCTTTTGCTCTTTTCCAAATCCTTGGCTTGAACTTTCAAGGAAATGACCTCGTTGTAACTTTTTGTATGAATATAGAAGTTGACCAAATTAGAAAAAAAAATGTTGGTGGTCACCATCTTTCCAAAAATTAAGTGGGGACTCCCTCCACCCACTTTTCCTAAGTGACAACCTCAGATTTCCCAACACCCAATTGCAAAAATAAAAATTCATCTTAGCAAAATTTATTTAATTGGGGACATTACAAGGTGGGCCTCCCGACCGTGAAGGTATGGATTTCATTAGTATAGTTGTAATTTTCCTTACTTGTCATTGGCACTTTTGTGCATGGATTGGTGGGGGGATTTGGCGGAAAGAGTCGGCTAGGTCTATACTCTTGTCTCCACTACCCAATTTCATGGTTAACCTTGTAGCCTAGTCCCATGGGATATCTTTTACTGGGCATTAGTTTTAGGATTGGCAATACATGGGAAATCCCGATTTTGGTTGTGGTCCTGCTTCTCGACACCATATGCGTCACTCCCTTCCACTCATACTAACCCCATTCATCTCTTTTCTCATCTGGGTCCACATAGGGTTAGCCTCTTGTTGACCACTACGTGTCGACAACCCATAGCAGTACACCCCCTTTTTTCAAAAGGGATAGCACCTAATCAATGTGTTCATGAGGATCATGTTATAATGTAAACCCATTTTGCATGTATATAATGTAAATAATCTCAACAGATCTGTGTCGTGTATGTAATTACCTAGGTAAACCTACTTTTCTGGTGACGATATACATTTCGGGAGGATTTTTGTCTCAGCGATCCATTATCGGATGGTCGGCAGAGTTTTCCTTCATCCTTACCTTAAAGCCAAAATGGATTTTGTCACTGGGATCTTAGGGGAGTCCTAGTGTTCTAGATTGAGTCTATGTACAAGTGATTTGGGAATAATCCTAACTATTTGGTTGGGTTATTTTATTACAAATTGCTTGGTCTGCTGGATTATATTTATATTGCAGAAATGGGTAGTCTATGAGGGTTTTTTCAAATGGGTTTTCCCCAATGACATGTAAAAAAAAATGAAAATCATGATGTAAAGTGTCTTAAGGGTTGGAAAAATAATTTATCCCCTCATAGGTTAATTAATTAAATTTTCTGGCCAAAAATTAATTAAAATCCTAAGCCATAAATTTAATTAACTCTAGGTCCTAAGCAAATTTAAATTCTCCAAAGGCAAAATTCATCGGTCCTTAAAAATCAAAATTTTAAAGGTCCCGGGACTAAGATAAATTTGCTAAATTTTAAGCCTTTGATCCCTGGGTTAAGTCAAAGTCTAAATTTTGAAGAAATTAATTCAAAATTTTAATTTTTGAATTAATTAAAATGCATTTAATTGAAAAATTCGAATTTCCTCAAGAATTTAAAATTTCGACGGATGAGATTAAAAGAAATTTTGATCCTCATTAACGGTCAAGATTGCTTTGACGAAGATCACTCGAACTAGTCGTTGGAGGATTTATCTTTAAATAGCAAGTCATTTGTCAATCAATTCATCCGACCTTTGAGTCGTGTGCTAAGCGAAAAGCTCTCGTGTAAATTTTATTCGGATAATAAAGAAAGACTTTGAGGTTAATTTTTGCCGGTGTTACTCTTCATGGAAATACTATAAGATATGTCATTTTTCAAGCATAAATGTTTTTTAGCCATTGATAATAACTTCTGAAGAGTGATTTGAGTACAGGTATCTTGCTCTGTCGCTGGGGTTTAAGTGATAATTTAAATTTTGAATGTAATAACAGGTATCTCTATTTATCTGAATTTAATTATCATTTTATCGCTCTATTTTGATGGATGGAATGAGTTTTGCAGGAAAATCTTGATTTTTAGATCATCGAGCGTTCGAGGAAGCTTTCAGTTGGACCAGCCAACTCCCGACCCATGTTTTCTAAAGATCCCAGCTTAATTTGATCTCGGGCTTATCATAAGATTTTTATTGGTGATGCATGAATAGTTTTGAGCTCAGCACCACCTTTAAACTTTAAAAATTTTAAATTTTTTACGTGCGAAATTGATGAATCTGGCTATTGAGAGCCTTAGATTATCAAATCTGGGAGCGGAGTCGGACTCACACTCCCCAGATCTGATAGATCTGTCATTTATGTGCATAGATCTGTAAATTATTTTTGGTTTTCTGACTTGGGTTCTTTTTGGGCCATTGTATATATCGTTTGGGTGTTTCTTGTTGTCTTGCAGCGACAGATTTGAGGAAGAAATCTGAGTAGAGTCCAGATCTAGGCCCTGAAGGGTAAGATCTGGATCTCTGGAGTTCATCAACATAATTTTGCAGGGAGATTATTCAAAAGATTTTGCAGTCCAAGGTTTTAAATTTTCTTTAAATTTGGAGAAAATTTTTAAGGGTTTCATTAATAAATCTAAAGCAGAAGATTTTAATTCGCTGGTTGGGTTTTCGTTTTGCTGTGCGATTTCGAAATTTCTTCTACAAGGTCCATAGCCTTTTGCTGCTACCTGGGGTTTACTTTCGTTGCTGCAGAGAAATTTTGATTTTTTTTTAATTTTTTTTTTTAGAAACCCTCTATTCGTCGAGCAGACCTCCATCGCTCCTCATTACTCTCCCTCATTCGCTGCCTAAACCCCAATGCTATCCATTTCTGCTCACTGCTCCTTCAACCTGCATCTAAATCCATATCCATTGTCTCACTTCGCTCTTTCATCTTTCTAGCAGCCTTCTTCTCCATTCCCGCAGCCTTCCTCATCGCTCATTTCCCTTTGCTCCACCTGCACAACAAACAAAACCTTTATTTTCTTTCTGCTATCATATCTCTGTGTCTCCCTCAAACCCTGTCAACAACCCTCATCTCCTCCGCCATCATTCAATCCGCACACCCCTCCTTTTCCCTGGCCCGGCTCCTTCTTTCCACTACAACTCATAGATCCCACGTTGTCAATCAGCTCCTTGCAATCTGCGTGTGGCCTCAAACTGCCAACCCGCAGCCTCCATCCATCGTTAACCTGCCTCTACCTCTCCTCATTGCTGCTAACCTTTCTCCCGTCGACCAGTGCGGATCTACCTCATGTATTCCCTCTCCGTCGCCTGACCTGCATTCACAAGAACATTCGATTTTTCTTATTTTTATGTATGTGTTATATGTATGTATTAGTTCTTATTTAGTTTAGTTAGTTCTTTCTTTTATTTCATTTGTATATTGGATTAGGGTTTATTTTATTTAGCTTCTCTTTTTTTATTTCTTGTTTCAATTTAAATTTAAATTTTTATTGATTCTCTATTCTTTGATTAAATTTTTATTTCATAGAAAATTAAAAATCTAAACATTTAAAAACATATAAGAAAAAAGTTTTCTCTTTTTCTTTATGATTTATTTATTTATTTATTTTTTATTTTTTACAAAAATTAAAAATCATAAAAATTTCTAAAATTAAGAATTTCAAAAAAAAAATCCATAAAAAATTCTATAAGCATTTAAAAAAAAAATTAATTTGTTTCTTTAATTTTTGGTAGCTTTGAAATGGTTAAGGAATCAAACTAAAAAGGTATTTGAGCTTTCACATTTAATATTTTAATGTGGCCTATAGCCCATTAAAATTTTAATTTATTAATCCTTTGATTCGTTTTACTTCCGTCACATTAAAAGAAAGATTTTGATTTCTTCAGTTACCATTAAAACAATAAAGGAATAATTAAAGTGCTAATTTAAAGTTCCTTGGTGTCTTTGGTGATTAAATGCAATTTTCATAATTTTTCTATGGTGAAAGTGAGATAAATGTTTTAAAGATTATATTCACTATAGGAGAAAGTTAAATGTTCGAGATCTAAATTCCTAACGAATATTATTTTAAATCTAGAATCTCTTGCATATTGCAGTATGGGCATTTACATTAATTGTTCATGATCGTCGTTTTGCCACATCTATAAGTTTTCTTTGAATGACTTGTTATTATTTAGTCAATGGTTAATTCAAATTAAAGAAACTAATCTGTAGTCATTTATATCTTGTAATCGTGTCTTATTTTAATCCATCTATCTTAATTGACCAAGACTTGCTTTAAATTCGTCAAGTTGTTCATCCTTAAAAGCTCCTAGAGCCTGTTCTCATTCATCCACCTTAGGGACGACCCCTTGACTTGTCTAGGAGATAGTTTAAATGGAGTGAGTAAGGATTAGAGTGACAACCCTTACTCTGAGCGTTGTCGTGGTGCCTAGACACTTTGTGTGACAACACCTCCCACTCCCATTATCCACACCTTGGGTCTGGCTTGGAACAATGCCTCGAAGGTTGATGCAGCTAAAAAGAAAAGAAAAAGAATAATGGGGCCACTCTCAAAAGGACATGTACTGCAAAATGCAAAAGATGTCCAAGACATACAAATTTAGCACGTGGCAAAAGCCAAACATAAGATCTACCCCTTATCCATGGCCATCACCTAGGTTTCTATGGGCCCAAGATAAGCGCCCTCCATCATTAAGGAATCCAAGATTGTCCCAACCCCTGGTGGGCGATGAACTACCCCACCTTAAGGGGGTATCCATTGCTATATATTACACATCATGCTCTTATCCCCTAGAGCCTCGACCAATTATGAAAAAAAAATTATCAAAGGCAAAAGACATATGAAGAAGGGTGCAAAAACAAAAGTCGGGTAACTTGTGTACCACTATTTCCTCCCTCCTACACTCATATACTTAGGTGTGGGTTTCCTTTATTATAGCAACCCATGTACCATGACATGTGGTCTAATTGATTCCCTGATCCCCGCTCTGTTCCATCACTATGTCATTTGCCAACTACCACCTGATGGATGTACCATGGACCTGTCACCCCCTTTAAAGGTTGAAACCACCCAATAAGGTTCTTGATTAACCCCTTTATCGAGCTTGGAGACACTTGTACATGCCAAAGCCCACTATGGAAGGGCATGCCACCATGAAGTGCCCTATTGGTTCCATGACTTGTAACCTCTTTTACTTGATTATTTTGATGATTTGTTGTATTGGAGGACAAGGGGATGCATTGGATATTATGCGGGATTGCAGGTAGGTCTTCGTTTGGGGCTTGGTCTTCCTATATGGAGTCTTGGCCCTCCTAAGGGCCACATTGGCTCTTTTAGGATGAGCGTTGAGACCCATGGGCCTCCAGCATAACGGAGAGTACTTCATGGATACCCAACACCGCCCATTGATTGCTCGTGTTCCACCTTTCGGATGAGGATGATGCACCTACTTCTCCATTGCCTAGTCGGCTCCACACTTGCACCATAAACTTGGCAGATGTTCTATTAGAAAATGTAGCTATGTTCAGTCTTAAATAATGTACTTGAGTCATTATGTAATGTACTTGTCAAAAGAATAAAGAAAAGAATTTGTATTATTGAAACAATGACTTATTAAAGCATGGGTTTCATGCTTGGATCATCATTATATTAGTTAAAGTCCCCATTATGGACTTCTAGGATTAATATTGAGTTTATAGAGTCATTGTATATTCGAAGAGACCCTTCTTAGGCTTTCGGATCATGTAAAAAGGTTTTGTATCAAGTCAAATATGAATTATGTGTCCTCCACATCATGTCGGCCTAAGGAAGATCAAGTTAGCCTACGGACCCCCATTCGACCCACTAGAAGTCTATATATTGAAGGTGGTCGAAGTCATTTAAAGTACTCACTCTAAAGGAAGTTCGATATCTCAAGAAGAGCTAGAGAAGTGCGAAGTTTGTTGTTGGGAGGACGAAAGAAGTGCGAGTTTGCGGGAATCTCTAGAGAATAAGAAAATCCAATTTTTGGTGCCTCTCTCTCTCTCTGTTTCGTGGTCTGGGTTGGGAGACCAAAGTCTCCTAACATTTCGCTATTGCCGGAGGTTGTTGCCTACTCGAAGTTACTGGAAGGGGTCGAAGATCTAGGAGGCAAACATGGTGTGGAGGCAAACATGGTGTGGAGGGAAAGTTTGGTCTTGGTCTAGGGTAAAGAGTCTCAAAAAATACTATTGAAAGGAAGAATTATCTTGACTGGGTTTTCCCCTCAAGGGGGTTTTACCCTCGTATGTGCTTTTATCTTGTGTCTCTTGTTTTGTGATCTTCATATATGCATAATTGCTTGATGAAAGATAAGATAATAAAGAAGTAAAAGAAGCCAACACACTCACAAGTATTATCAAGAAAGGAGAATCAAACCCTAATATAATATCCTTGATTTTCCAACATGGGATCAGAGCCTAGGTTAAGAGAAGTCAAAAATCACTTTGTTGGCATGGATTCTCCCTCTACAGTGAACTACATAAGGTTGGGTTTCAACTCAGCTGGAAGATGGATCAAGAAGATCATCTACTACTTATTCAAGAAAGTCAAGAGTCAAGGACTCTTGGTTGCCCTTAGAGGTTCTCTTACTAATGACAATGCATGGATCATTGATAATGGAGCATCGAGACACATGACAGGTGAAAGCAAGCAACTACACACACTATCAAAGGAGTCATCCTCTCATGCAGTGGAATTGGGTGATAACAAAAGCTATGTTGTTAAAGGTCATTGAAGTTGGATAATGGATCAAGGCTGCATCTCAACAACATTTTCTATGTTCCAAGTTTGAAAAAGAATTTACTTTCTATTTCTTATTTAGAAGATAAAGGGGAAAGGATTGCTTTTGTTGATGGAAAAGTATTGGTTTGGGGAAAGAACTCTAGTATTAACAAAGTTAGGGTTATTGGAGTTCGTGAAGAAAGTCTCTACCGGGTTATCACTGCATCTCCGCAAGCTCTAGTTTGTTGAAATTTCTAAGTCTGACATGTTAGAAATCCCTACTGCATTATCTGGTTTAATTACCCCTACTTGTTTATTCCATTAACAAGTTATTTATAAATATAAACACAGAAATAAACACAAATGCAGCCTTAACTCATATACAAATCAGCAACTAAAATCACTGAGACAAACACACAAGGGACACCATTATTTTTGGACAATCATCCCCGAAAAAACCCAATACGAAAAAACCGGTGCAGCAGATATGAGTGTTTTATTATTATGCAGTTTCTGAATACATCTAAGGTGCCAGAAATGGCTCACCCAATACAGAATGCCCTCGGCAATAGTACCTCCCCTTGGAGAAAGATATTATGGTTGATCAATCACCATATGAACGATCCCACAACAACAATTGCAACTTCCACTGCTCTACGTCACTCTACAGGGACTGCATCACCCTTCCCAACTCACCAGCACTCAGTCTACTCCACGAAAATTCTTTCGGCGCTGCCTCTTAGCCCTGCGTCAACTCTGCTAGCCTCTGCGCAACTACTGAAGCCTTTGTGTCAGCTCTCAGACCCTCTGCGTCACCCATGTTGGCCTCTACAGCTTCTGTGTGCCTCCCAGCTGCCTCTACTTCAGCCTCTCCAGACTCTGCGCTGTCTCCCTGGTACTAACTTTGCTTTTTTGCTATGTATTCTCAGCCTCGTACCGAACTGCCCCTCACTGCAACAGATCACTAATTTGATTCTCTTAGCAAACCCCACTCCAGAAAATCAAACTGACTAATCAATTTGGTGCATCTCCAACTGACCCTCAAGCCTCCTCTTATACTTTTCCTATTGAGTCTTCCACGGCAAAGATTAAGTCCCTAATCAATAGTTAAGATCCATGTCATTTAGAACATTCTCACCCAGATTTATATTAATACCCATTAATATTTTAAATTTCCTAAGTTTATACTTAGGAACCCCATTAAAAATATTAATAATTTTAATATCTCTCCAACCGGGTGGAATTTCCCCAAACCATTTCTGAGTCTTGAAGATCTTATGTGCCTCAGCCTCTCCACCAATTTTCATGGCTAGATGACATCTGATGCTACAACAAATCAACACTCCCTCTTAGCGAAGAATGTGCTCTAGTAATGCTTCACCAAGGAAACACGACATTTGATCCTTCGCATCGGTACCTGTGTTGATGCTAGGTTTGTTGCCTCACATCATCTGCGCTGCTACTTCTTGTACCGTTGCCCATGACACAGCGACTGCCACTGCTACATCTGTACTACAGCTCCCTCTCAATATGTTTCCCATGTTGCCCCTAGCACTGCCACTGCTCACTGTTGCACTACAACTCAGTTACCGAGAAGTTGGTAATTGACTTCTCCCAAATACTGACATCCCAGTCAGTCTAGAACATGTGAAACTGAAGTTGCCTCCGCCACTATACTGTGCTGCTGCATATAGCTCTGTGCCTCTCGCACTGCTACCCCCTCTACTGCGCTGCCTCTAACTTCCGCACCCAAGCACTGCCTTGCTACTCCACTACACTTTGCTCCACCGGACATCTGTCATTCTGCTACTGTCGGTAAGGGCTCCCGTAACCAGATATGATCCAAGACTTTGGGCACTTCAAGGATCATGCCCCTAGTGTGTAGTCCTCCTGACTACAACTCAACGTCTCCCCAACTCTTCTCTAGATGTACATGAGCACTCATGGCACAGTCGTCATTAGTCTCGACCACTTTCTCCCCCTTGGCTAGAGCTGCCTTGGAGTGGAAAGCCTCTCCCTTTTTTTCTTCCTTGGACACTGGGATGCATAATGTCCCAGCTCCCCACAATGGAAGCACTTCACCTTAGAGATGTCCTTCTTCTTTCGCTTCCCTTGTTGTCCCATAGATGCTAGAGCCGCATCCTCCTCCTCTTTCTCGATTCGACTTCCCTTGCCACTACTCCCCGCCTTGGTCAACCTCCTGATCTCTTCTTGGCGAAGAACTACCCACATCTCCTCCCATCCTGGAAGAGTAGCTCTGCCCAAAATGCCTTGAACAAATGTCTCCCACTTCTCGGAAACTGCATTCAGGGTGGTCCTCAACATGAACTTTGGATCTGGTGTAAACCCTATGGAAGTAAGTTGGTCAGGAATCTCCTTCAATCTGAAGAGGAACGGATCTATCTGCTCTCCCTTCTGCATCTAATACGACCACAGAGGATTCTCCAAAAGCATCTTCCACTACATGAAAGTGCCCTGATACAAGGTCGTCAAAGTATCCCACATTTCCTTTGCTGTATTCTTTTCAGCAATATGTGGTACAACATGATCTTTGACCCCATCAAGGGTCATGCACTTCGTCGTCGCCATTGCATCCTCATACTTGTCATTCTTAGCTAGGTCGACTGGGATAGCCACGGTTCTCAAGGTAAAGTCCTTAATGCGATTTCAATCCAAGACTGCTAGGATCCCGGCCTTCTAGATGACAAAGTTGGAAGCCCCGTCCAACTTCTCCTGATCCGTCAATCCGTTCATTGCCATTTCAGCCCCTCTCCTAGACTCCCTCTGAGTTTCAACTTCCCTCCTAGAAATCTCCCTCTAAATCTTGATTTCCCTACTAGAAAGACTCCTGCCAAAATGTCGAACCGCTCCTCTCCAATCCTCCTTGCAACTGCAAGTCGGATCTAGATTTCTTGGCTAGAAATTCGTCAAGGTAGCGACTCCTTCTACCTTGGTTCTGTCCCCTTAGGTATTGTTCTGCACCGACAGAAACAGCACCCCACCAGCTTCTCAATCACAATCTATCCATAGCTCCTCAAGCCTCGACAACTGAAGAAACTGAACCATTCAAGCTCTACATAATCCCAACAACGGCTAGATCTGCTCCTCCTGGCCACAGCGTCAATCCTTCTTGGCTGAGAAAGATGATTGGGCACTACGTAGGTTTGATTTGTCCCTCTTTGCCTCTGCGTTGACCCTCCTCCTGGCTCGAAATGATGACACAGGCCCTCTACGTCACTTCTTCTCTGTTGCTTCTACTCGGGACAACTGCTACTGCTGCAAATGCTCCAGATTACTGTTGGTGCCTTCAGTTCTCCTGTGATCTATAGTGCTCTGATACCATATTGAAATTTCTAAGTCTGACACGTTAGAAATCCCTACTACATTATCTAGTTTAATTTCTCCTACTTGTTTATTCCATTAACAAGTTATTTATAAATATAAATACTAAAATAAACACAAATGCAGCATTAACTCATATACAAATTAGCAACTGAAATCACTGAGACAAACACATAAGGGACACTGTTATTTTTGGACAGTTGTCCCCAGAAAAACCAAATGCGGGAAAACCGGTGTAGCAGATATGAGGGTTTTATTATTATGCAGTTTCTGAATACATCTAGGGTGCCAAAAATGGCTCACCCAACAGAGAATGCCCTAGGCAGTAGTACCTCTCCTCGGAGAGAGATATTTTGGCTAATCAATCACCGGACGAATGATCCCACAGCAACAATTGTCTCTTCCACTGCTCTGCGTCACTCTACAGGGACTGTGTCCCCCTTCCGGCTCAACAGCACTTAGTCTACCCCACGAAAATTCTTTCGGTGCTGCCTCCTGGCCCTGCGTCAACTCTGAAGCCTCTGCGCAACTACTGAAGCCTATGCATAAGCTCTCAAACCCTCTGCATCACCCACGTTGGCCTCTACAGCGTTTACGTGGCACCCAGCTGCCTCTGCGTAGCACCCAGCTGCCTCTACGTCAGCATCTCCAAACTCTACGCTGTCTCCCAGGCACTAACTATGTTTCGCTGCTATGTATTCTCAACCTTGTGTCGGACTGCCCCTCGCTGCAACAGATCACTAGTTCGTTTCTCTCAACAAATCCCGCTCCAGAAAATCGAACTGACTGATCAATTTGGTGTATCTCCAACTGACCCTCAAGCCTCCTCTTATACTTTTCCTATTGAGTCTTCAACGGCCGAGATTACGTCCCTAATCAACGGCTAAGATTAGATTTGGCTTGATCCATATCATTTAGAACATTCTCACCCAATTTTATATTAAGACCCATTGATATTTTAATTTTCTTAAGTTTATACTTAGGAACCCCATTAAAAATATTAATAATTTTAATATCTCTCCAACTGGGTGGAATTTCCCCAAACCATTTCTGGGTCTTGGAGATCTTATGTGCCTTAGCCTCTCCACCAATTTTCATGGCTAGAGCACATCTGATACTACAACAAGTCAACATGGCTCATATGGAAATAAGTCCCATTGAACTATGGCATCGAAGGTATGGCCATCTTCATTGTAGGGTCATCCCTACTCTCAGTTAATTGGTTCATGGTATTCCAGATATGAAGTTAGACCATGAAGGTGTGTTCAAGGGATGTTCTTTGAGAAAGCATACTAGAAAGCCATTTCATAATAGTGAATCTAGATCTAAGGAAATATTAGATCTCATCCATTCCAATGTATGTGGGCCCATGTCTGACAAAACACTTGGAGGTCATCTCTACTATGTAACATTCATTGATGACCATTCGAGGAAGACATGACTCTACCTACTCAAAACTAAAGATGAAGTATTTGATAAGTTCAAGGAGTTCAGGGCTGAGGTGGAAACCCTAACAGAAAAGAAGATAAAGACTCTAAGGTCTAACAATGGTGGGGAATACACCTCTAAAGAGTTAATTGCATATTGTAAGGATGCAGGTATTAAGAGGGAGCTCATTGTTTCCTACTATCCCAAACAAAATGGATTCGCCAAAAGGAAGAATAGGTCAATTGAAGAAGGCATTCGAATTATGCTCCTTGATTAAAATCTATCAAAGTTCTTATGGGGTGAAGCAGCGATGACTACCGTGTAAGTTCAAAATAGAAGTCCTCATAAGAGTCTTGATAATACTCCACCTGAAGAAGTATTCACAGGGAAGAAGCCAATTGTGGATCATTTCCACATATTTGGAAGTCCAACGTATGTCCATTTTCTAAAAGACAAGCGAAAGAAGTTTGACTCAACAAGCATCAAGGGAGTATTCGTTGGATATTATAGTCTTTCCTCAAAGGCATATAGAATTTAAATAAAGAAGGGAAGATACATTGAAGCGGGATGTCATATTTGATGAA
>APFE030301683.1:78444-92591 GCA_000404065.3 Pinus taeda
TTTGAAGCCCTTTCCTGCAGCTATAACAGAGTCCCACATAGCTTGGTAATAAGGTGAGCGAGCAGCATTAAATGGGATATCTGAATCATACCACCATCTAGCAATGTATTGATGAGAAGTTTCTTTGCATTGTCTTTTCCAATGTTGATCCAAAGTGGGTTGAGAACTTGGCTGAAGTGGGATTATAAGAGGTAATGTTGGCAGAAGATGAGAAATAACTTTGGATGTTTGTTCTCTCTGTTCCTTTTGATGGTTGGCCAACAGAAGGATGAACATAGTGAAAGGGGTCATTGGTGGAAGGGATAGAAGAGGAGTCTTGAATCTCATAATCATCATACCCACTCTCTTTCATGGTTTCTAATAATTCCCTCTTCCTTGCAATGTCATCTTGGATGGCCTTCTCCCTAGCCTAATCCTCATAAAAATTTTCAAGCTTGGAAATGTATTCTGCCCTAATAGCACCTAACAGTGCATTTGGTGCATCACATGGCTTTACTTGGGCTCTTATCCCAGCCAAGTGTTGTTTCAACCTAAGAATACCCCCACCTCCAATAGATTTATGGCATAATTTGCATATCATTTTTCCATCAATTACATCACAATGAGCCCATGCACTGTCCTTTCCTTTTGGAGCCATGTTTGCTTGAAATAATAACAATTTGCAAAAAAATATGCCATTTAAAAAAAATTGCAACTAAGCAACATGGAAAACCAAAGATAAATGTAGGAAAACAAATGCACATGCAAGGCTCAAGCTACAAAATTTGATAGCATAGAGCTAGAGAGTTTATAGCATACATGATACTAGATAGATCATAGTGATACTAGATAGAATCATAGAAGTGAGAAGTTATAACACATAAAAAAAAACAATCATGGACAGCAGACTCAAATGAGGAATTATCAAGTGCAAATCCTTACCTAGAAATGCAAACTAGCTCCCTTAGCCTCCTCTTGAAGATGGCAACTCCACTGACAACTACACACTATCTCCAAAATAGCTCCAACTCCAACTCCAAGATGACTACTTCAGCAAAAACTCCACACTCTCCAATCTCACAAACAAACTCACAAACACTCACAAACACTCCAAATCAGTTATGTGAGACAAATGAGAGTGAAAGGGGTCTCTTATAGCTTGGAGAGTGTTTTTGGAGGGAAAACACCTTTAGTTCCCCCACAAAACCCCTAAACCACAATGAAAAACTGCTTTTTTGCATGTTTCGGTGGGCGTGCCTAAAACCGGCCGGTTTAGGACGGAACCAGCCGGTTTGATACAAATTGGCCGGTTCCGTCCTAAATCGGCGGGTTTTCACCGGTTAGGACTAGAAAATGGAGAAAGGGCCTGTCAAACCGGGTTTTTTGGCCGGTTCAGACCGACAGCCTTGCTAACCGGCCGGTTTGACCGGTAACCGATTTTTAAAAACGGTTTTGAAAACATTGATTCAAACTGGAACGTTTGGTACTTTGCATGCAATCAATGATAGAGACTGCCTCAATGAAAACTAGGGAGAAAGCTTGGTTTATGTACACTACAACTTGAGGTTGTTGACACATTATTTTGAGTCAACTCGATTTGATAGAGCATATATCAATTGGGACAACAACCTAGAGAAGGATAATTTGGAGGATGGAGCATTACATTTAGAACAGTTGGAAATAGAGCTTTCGGACGATGAGGATGACAGTCATCAAGCAGCAGGAAGAACATCAACAAAAATGCCACCCCCATCCACTAGCAAGGCTCAAGTTGAGCCATCTTTGTCTCCACCTTCATCTTCAGCATTGTGTGAAGGTCATGTGCCTTCCGGTTTTAGATGTGGTTCACGACCATTGCAGAGTCATACTATGTGGGAGGAGACTCCCATTGTTCATAAATCACAAGAAAAGAAATTAAGAGTTTCTCATGGCAAGAAGAAATTTTAGTAGATAGTAGATTTACTTGTCTTTTCTAGTTTCTAGTACTTTTTATAACTATTGACTCTTTCATATTTATTATGGTATTTTTTGTAAACAAAATATGACAATTTAAGTTTGAAGTTTGAAGTTGGCAGTTATAACTCATTGGTAATAGATTATGAATATGATGTTTCATGAAACGTTTCATTTCATGTTTGATATTCTTTGTTATAGTTGGCTAACAGTTACAAGTACAACTTTAGTGATAACAAATGTTATATATTGAAGTTTGAAACTTTGAAAATTTAAGGTTGATGAGAATTGAGATGTTGTGGACCTATGTTGAATTTGTAACTATGTTCGGTCTTCATAATGTATATTTGGCCACTTGATGTACTTGTAATAATTATTGTAAAGCATATTTTAAAAGCTAGAGTCAATAGAAAATTTATTTTGAGTCAAAGCCCATTGCGACTTTTCAAAGAAGAAAATTTGAATTTTGAAATTGTGATTTTTGGCTCGAAAAGTTTTCAAGTCGGCCTAGGGAAAAGGACACACCCATTCGACTTAGCAGATCACTATATAAAGGCAATTTGACCTCATTTTCTCCACATCAATTCACATCTCTCTCTCATGCAAATCTTTAGGCAAGAAAGTGAAGGATAAGGACGAAATCATCTATACTCTCTCTCTACAGTTCGCATTTTCTAGGTAGTTTCTATTGCAAGGGGCCGAAATTCCGAGTACTTACAAAGGCCGAAATTATGGGATAACTAGCAATTGCAGGAGGGCCAAAATATTGGGTCAGATCAGGCAGAGCGAAATTATGGATCAAATTGGGAGGCTTGACTTGGAGGGGTTGACCAAGATTAACCATAGCTCTAGGTGTGTCTCTTGTTGAACAGAGGAATTTCTCAATTGAAAAGGTTGGTATGTTTTCCCCTTGGTGGGTTTTCCCAGGGTAAATCTTGTCTTCTCTTTGTGTATTGTGATCTCTACTGTTCTGTTGTTCTTTTATGGTTGAATTTCTAAAGTATAATTGTTGAATGATATATTGGAATAATCTAAAAGAAGATCTACATCTAATGTAATTATCAGAATTTCAGAAATATTGTGCTAGTCTATATTGCACTTAGAAAATCAACACTATGGTTGATGAAGATTATAACTACTAGATGATTGATGTTATATGGTTTAATCCATGTTTTTATGCTTTTTATAACTAATTCATCATTCTACATGCTTTTGTTGACATATATGCATCAAAATATATAATAAATATATATTATATAAAAAATGCTCCCGAAAACACTCCTAACCCGGAAGCTTCTGAAAATTGCCGCTGCCGCTCCCGCTCTGTCCAAGAAGCCTTGATCATTATCAAGGGTGGAAGAAGATAATCACTCTCCCAAGAAAGGGAAGGATGTCTAACAGCTCAATCAACTTCCCTGAGTATGGACCATGGCTTAGGGGGTCAATAATGAACAGGGGTCAAAATTTCAACAAATCTAGTCAATCGGCTCTTGATTCCAGAGGAGGAAATAATTAATACCATTATTGAAGACTGTTGGTAGATTATTGACAGAATTATCATGTGAATTTTATTATAAATTATTTGGACTGTATATTCTTGGCTTATCATTGAGGATATATATTCCCATGTTTGGAGATCCATTATGTAAAATATATGGGAGTAATGTTCTGCAGTTTTTCTTTGAGGATCATGCTTTTGATCTATGTAATGCCAATGGCATCTACAAAATGTACACCTTTTTCTTTTATCAACTAAAGAATAAATGATTTTTTTTCACAGGAAAAAGGATAGATTGAATATGCCTAAATCCTTGCAAACATGCTATGAACTCAAGCACTAGGCTCCACTTATAGTTAAGGTTCTTTTTAAAGTTTTTCCTTTTCGTTACTCTTTTAATGAATGCAAGATGGAATTATGTACCAGTTATATCTAATACAAATCTTCCCCACATCAGTTTTGTATCCAAGTTATACTTAAGTTGTAATCAAGCCATATTCGCACTGGGTATCAACCCATGTAGATCGATGACGGGTGGATGAAACCAATAACATAGCCAATCTCTAGTTTCAACCCAAAATTTAAAATATCACTAAACATGTACAAGTAGGAGCTTAAATATATGATAATTCTTAACTCTTCTATAATGATATTCTATTTCATTCAACAAAATCCATGAGAAAAATAATTTATAATAGAATCTACGATGCATGAGAAAGGCACTTGGATATACAAAAATGTTTGAACCATTTTTTAATGAATACCAGCATCAGAAAATCTACCTCTCATACTCCTAGAATTACTAAGCTATTATGACACTTTGTACGCCTTGGATTATTAAAAAAAAAAAAAAAATTCTAAACAAAATGGTACATCAATTTCGCTAACCATCAAAACCATCTACAAACAATACAATAGAAACTCTAAAACAATATGCATCTGAATCAATGCTAGCTAGTTTAGTAGTTTGTAAGAAAATGCACTAGAAGTACCTTTGCAATTAGATATGTTCATTGTTGATATTTGTAAGGTAGAATTAAAAATATAAATGACACCTACCAATTTAATATCTTCCTTTCTGTAGTCAATCACCCTATCAACACCAAAGTCCTTCAGAAGGGCCGCCTTTTGTGTTCCTCCACAAGTTGCAACCACCTTATTCCCTGCTATTTTTGCCAACTAAAAACAAAGAAAAATGTAAATGCCTCTCTCACACACACAAAAGAAGACACAAGATCTTATGAGAACATTAGAGTAGCCAAAGGCAACATTGGAAAAGAAAATGTAGTAGTTGATTAAGGTAAGATTTTTATCAACTATTGTTCATAAAGAACCTAGAAGCCAAAGAAATGGGATCGAACATTATCATGAAAATGGTCATTAATTGCAGTTAATGACAAGATCATTGTTGTGCATTCACAAATTCAGAACAACATATATTTGTGCCTAAAATATTTTATTTTAAGATGAATTAGAAAGGTTAAAAGGAATTAAAAATTTGTTTATACAACTGTACAAATTTACTCATATTTTAACAGTGTGAAATACAAGATGGGATAAATCTAGTTAACCAAGACAAGCACCTCCATGAAATTTAAGAGGTAGAGTATGGCTAGATAGAGTATGGATAACATCAACAAGTGTTTTACAACATGTGCCATCTCTACACAATACAATTGGTAAGTTGCAAGATTGATTTCCATATTGGATGCCCATATGACCCATTTCAGTTTATAGGCAAAAGGGTATTAGCATGTATAAGATGTATACATCGCATGCCTTGCACTAGTATACTTATTAAATAATTATGAAAGGTGTTCAAGCACCTAAATTATTTAAGGGAAGTATTACCAAAAAAATTCGACACTCTCAAAAGATACATATTAAATATTTTGTAATTATAAGGTTATTAAATCAAATTAACACTTTCAATCCCCTTAATGCAAATGTGTACAAATATTCATTTTTAATATTAATATTCATTTTTACAATAAAACACTTGATATAATTATATGGATAGCTATTTATTTATTTTAATATTATAAATTTAAGTTATGTATTAAATTTCATTTTGTTTAAATATTATAATAAATTAAAAGTTAAACTTACCAACCTTTATATTAAAGTACCTAACCTTGAGGCAAAACGTAAAACAGATGACTAATGCAGAAAATCGAATGAGGGTGGTGGAAGAGGGCGGCGATTGCCTGAGAACAAGTATTTATCCGAGCACACAGAGACCAAGGGGGGATTTGTATGAAGAGGAAGAATTACAGAGAAGGGAAATTAAAAAAAGGAGGAAATTCCATGTCACTGATAGAAGGAAGCATGAGCTCAATTGTTCTTCAAGTTTTGGGCACAGGTGCTAGAGTACCTCGAATTTGAAGTACTTTGGAGCTGGGTATTGAAGTTCTGCTCAGTATGGCAGGCAGGGTTTGTTAATCAAGCTTGTCATTAATGTCAATATGGCATTGGCCGAGATGGCAAGTATTCTTGAGATGCCTGGTTCCAGATGATGATGAGGCACATGTTGAAAAAACTCTTGTTTGATAAAGATGCCATTAATGAAGATGTCAAGCTATTAATATGTCAAGCCACTAATGAAGAAGCCAATCATGTGCCTTGATTGATGATATAGACCTTAAGTGCCAATGATGTATCTAATATACTGATGTCATATGCGATGGCTCTTGATGACATGGCTGGAGACTACATGATGACATGAATGCTGCACTATTACATGTTGACACTATAATGAATCACTTGGTGACATATGATGACATGGAGGACTTCATGATGAAGTGAAAATAATATAAAGACATAGTTGGAGTCATAACAATGAAGAATCCATTAATGACCTCATGCTGTCCCAAACATTTTATGCACAAAAATTCAAGGACAGTCACAAAGAAAAATAAATTTTTCCACCTTAGTGGCATCTTCTCTCAATGGGACCTAGACCATCTTAAAGAGGATTTTTTTCCTCTTTCTAATGAGCCCTTACTTGTCCCAAAACTCCCAGTGGTTGCTGAGATAATGATTTTTTAAGTTAAGAAAAATATAATTAATGTTGAGCCGACCTATGCTCAAAGACACAAGTCGGCCTCACTTCGAATGGATGTGCCCCTTCATTTATAAACGAAATCACTATAAATATAGGTTCGCACTCCTCATTCTGCCTATCAAAAATTTCGGTGAGGATCACAGAAATTCAGAGATAACACAGTGAGATAACAGAGAAGTAAATGGAGGTCGAGAAGGATATATTTAGGCATATTTTGGACAGCGAATTTTTTTTGGAGAATCTGTTATTTGGACCTTTTAGTTTTGCAGATTTTGTACTGCAATATTTGGCCTATGTGATACCCATTATAGGCCTGCAAGACGTCTGCAACATAGCTCTATTTTTGGACCTGTTGTAACACAAATTTTGGCCTGTAACTTTGGCCTATTTCAGGCCTGAAATTTCAGCCTCTGTAGCACTTTAATTTGGCCTAAAATTCAGCCTATTACAAGATGAGTTCAAGGACAGAACATGGGACATTCTGGGCATGTTTTTGTTTGATATGTATCTATGATGTATGCTTCAAAGAAGGAATGAGACACTGTTTGTGGAGAAAGACATGGCCAAGTGAAGGCTGAGTCACCTTATGGTATAACGCAGGGGTTTTCCAGGACTGTAAGGCAAAACAATATATAAAAAGGTCTGATATCTGAATAAGGTAACCCTAGCCGTAAAAGACTGTAAACTAGGCTGAAACTTCAATCAAGTTGTATCCAGAACTGTGATTCCTTTAGATCTGTGCTGAAGTTTCCAAGGACTACAGCAAGGCAATTTATTGGTTGCCCTAAGTTCAGTCACATTGAAGAAGCAAGTCGTCAGATAGTGAGCAGAGTTGTGTCCCCTAGCTCAGTGATTTGGGTTTGACAAATTAGTGATAAAAGGGGAGAGCAGTATCATTTGGAGCAGCTGAAGTACTGTTGGAAAGCAGACTGTTGAGCCCTAGTACAGTCATCCCTGGAGAAGCAAAGTAGCAGCCCATGTGTGCACAGACCGTGATTAAAGATCTAGAAGACAGAGTTGAAGACCTATTTTTGGAGCACACTTGAAGACAAGACAATTTTGGAGGTGCCTGATTTGGAGAAGACAATTTTGAAGTAAAGAAGTTTGTGGAGATCAGTAGAAGGACATCATTAGGACCAGCAACATTGTCGAAGAACCCTTGATGTCGTATTAAAGTAGTTTTTTTTTTAAATACCTTGTAAGGGTGGTGTGTAGTCCCATCAATTGGACCCTTCTGGAGTTTCTTATTGAAGACACTTTGAAGACTTCTTGAAGACATTTTGAAAGCACCCTTGGAGACCACGATGTATTGCTGAATTTGTCATGAGGTAACCTTGAAAATTGTGTTTGGGTGACGTGAAGAGCAGTGGCAATACCTTCTAAGAAGACAAGGTTGTCATTGACGACATGACATGGAGGCTAAGGGAAGGCATAGTTGAAGATTGACAAGGCTTGTTGAAGAAGACATTGGGAGTAAGGGTTGAAGCCCAAGAGGTTGGAGCCTCAAAAAGACAAGGTTGGTGCCTTGGAGGATAGGGTTGGAGCCCTAGAGGATCGGAGTCCTCAAGAAACCAGGTCGGAGCCTGAACTAGATATAGGGTTGGAGCCCTTAAGGTTGGTGCCTCAAAATTGACAAGGTTGGAGCCTTGGAAGTCCAAGTCGGTGCCTGGCAAATACAGTTTGGAGCATGGGAGATTGAAGATAGGTGTCTTCATCTAGGGTTGGAGCCCTACATATATTGTACTTTATTTATTGACGAAATTAATAGAAGCATTTATTCTTATTGTTCATTTTGTGTTCTAAATATAAGTGATCTAACTAGTAAAAGTAACAATTGAAAAGGAATATTGATTCACCCCCACTCTTAGTATTTCCAACTGGGTTTGGTCGTTTTGGTAACGAAGCACGAGCATGAATCACGGTAGAGCAGAGACATCTTCAACCATAGAACTCCAGGTTGGTACTCAATAAAAAAATTGATAAATTCTATACATATATTACAGAGAAGTATATTCTGAAAGTAATATTGGTTATACCATGTTAAATTCCTAATTAAGGGTTTCATAAATTGTTCTCAGAGCTTTAATATTATTAAACTTGTCAATTTTATGAATTCTAGGTCTTACATTCTAGTATCAAAACCATTAACAACTCTTGGACTTGCTAAAATGATGTTATACTCTATGCTTTCATAGTCTGTACAAATGTGTTTTTTTTCTTCTTTCTTTCCTGTCACTGAATGTCGAGCTGAAATTTTTTTCAATTGATGAATTGAACGGCAAAATAATCACTTTCTTATTATGGGGTTATGAAAGAGTTGGTCTGTTTGTTAGATGATTGCTCCATGTTTATATGTTTTGCTTTAAATTAGGGCTTTTGATCCAGTATTCTGCCCCTTCGCTTTGCGTGTCCATTAACCTACGTTTCCCTTCTTCACATATTTCAACTTTAAAATCATTTTTTTTAAATATGTGGCTCCTCAATTCAGCGCACTTCATGTCATAGCAACAAAATCCAAAGGCGTTGCCTGTAATTTTCATAAACAATCTCTGCAGGTGTGATTTTATTGGTACTGGATATTTTGGAATGCAGTTTTATGTAGACGGGACTTTTAACTGTATAGTATGTTGAATTTAATGCTCGTATACTCCATAATTTACTCGCTATATTAGACAACGATGCTGGAAACTTACTCGTAGTGATATCTTATATACCGACAAGAATATAAACATTCTAGGGCTTGGTTATATGGGATATTGCACTTAAGAAATCATTAAATTATGGAACATAAATAGATCTTATATAGGATTGAGCTTACTGGGTTTGTATGAAATATATATCAATTTGAGTTTAGATTTATTTAATCACTCCAGTGCCTCTGTTTTGTATGTTGTTTCTAAGAATAAAGGTATTCCTGGAAATTCAAATGCTTGATCTAGTAAAAGGCATTGTGTGTTCACAAGAGAATGAAATTTAAATAATAACAATAAATAAATAAATAAACTAAACTCGGAGGCACACTTTTGATTCGTTTTATTTTTCTGAAATTTGAATACCATTCGCTAATAATATTCTACTATCAAATTTTCGAATTATAAAGTTATTCAAGAATTGCTTCTATCCAAAAATAAATTAAAAAAATTTGGTTACCCATTGAATTGGTCACCCACCGCAAAATGTGAAATAAGGAGATTTGGAAAATATGTCCCAAGCTCCATGTGGGTCTACTTATTTATGGCAGATGGTATTTTTCTTGGATCCCTCTCATAGAGAGGTGTAGGATTGATCCAAAGATCATCCGATTCCAAGAAGTATTCATGGAGTTATGAATTTAATTGTGTTATAAGACAATTCGTCAAGGTCGGCCAACAACAAAATAACCCACACTTGTGCTCCACAATTTAGTATTAAAAGAGGTGACTTGATAGTCATTTCTACACATGCTTCTATCTTGATTTCTCTCCACTTGTCTTAGGTTTTAGTGGAAGAGAAATCTAGGAGTGGAAGCCCTAGACATTGGAGGAAAGAAGACTAAGGGAACTGCCCTAAATAAGATGCCCTAGCCCTAGACGCAGTCAAAAGGAGAAGGTTGTACGCAGGTTTATATGCAGTCAAGAGGAGGCTCTTCTATCGGCAAGGAGAGGGTTTCTATAGCTGTCAATGGAAGCCCTAGACGTTGTCAAAGAGAAGTCTAAAACGATACCAAGGAAGCATGCCCTAACCGCAGTCTTCGAGGAGTCTTATCACAGCAAAGAGAGGCTCCTACGTTGTCCTAAAGAAGACTTCTATAGCGTAGCAAGGAGAGGCTAGAATGCTGTCCTAGATCATTGTTCCAGGAAGCCATAATGATGACCTAAACGTTGTCCTAAAGGAGGAGACACATCCATTGTCTTAGAAGTGTCATTACGCCCTAAACACAGGCCTTACTAGAGGCCTAATTGTTAATTTTAGGTATGTTCTATGCTTAGAGCAATTTATTTCAATTTTCACAGTTAGCTCAATATCTTTTCCAGATTAGCAATCACATCAGCATTAAAGTAAACTGTAGATAGAACATAAACATAAATCGCAAAAGACAAGCTAAGACAAGAAGACACAAGATGTGGCACTAGCCAGGGACAAACCCTAATGTGGGGAAACCCTAAAGGAGATGCCCTAGCCCTAGACGCAATCAAAAGGAGAAGGTTGTACGCAGGTTTATATGCAGTCAAGAGGAGGCTCTTCTATCGGCAAGGAGAGGGTTTCTATAGCTGTCAATGGAAGCCCTAGACGTTGTCAAAGAGAAGTCTAAAACGATACCAAGGAAGCATGCCCTAGCCGCAGTCTTCGAGGAGTCTTATCACAGCAAAGAGAGGCTCCTACGTTGTCCTAAAGGAGACTTCTATAGCGTAGCAAGGAGAGGCTAGAATGCTGTCCTAGATCATTGTTCCAGGAAGCCATAATGATGACCTAAACGTTGTCCTAAAGGAGGAGACACATCCATTGTCTTAGAAGTGTCATTACGCCCTAAACATAGGCCTTACTAGAGGCCTAATTGTTAATTTTAGGTATGTTCTATGCTTAGAGCAATTTATTTCAATTTTCACAGTTAGCTCAATATCTTTTCCAGATTAGCAATCACATCAGCATTAAAGTAAACTGTAGATAGAACATAAACATAAATCGCAAAAGACAAGCCAAGACAAGAAGACACAAGATGTGGCACTAGCCAGGGACAAACCCTAATGTGGGGAAACCCTAAAGGAGATGCCCTAGCCCTAGACGCAATCAAAAGGAGAAGGTTGTACGCAGGTTTATATGCAGTCAAGAGGAGGCTCTTCTATCTGCAAGGAGAGGGTTTCTATAGCTGTCAATGGAAGCTCTAGACGTTGTCAAAGAGAAGTCTACACGATACCAAGGAAGCATGCCCTAGTCGTAGTCTTCGAGGAGTCTTATCACAGCAAAGAGACGCTCCTACGTTGTCCTAAAGGAGACTTCTATAGCATAGCAAGGAGAGGCTACAATGCTGCCCTAGATCATTGTTTCAGGAAGCCCTAATGATGACCGAAACGTTTTCCTAAAGGAGGAGACACATCCACTGTCTTAGAAGTGTCATTACGCCCTAAACACATGCCTTACTAGAGGCCTAATTGTTAATTTTAGGTATGTTCTATGTTAGAGCAATTTATTTCAATTTTCACAGTTAGCTCAATATCTTTTCCAGATCAGCAATCACATCAGCATTAAAGTAAACTGCATATAGAACATAAACATAAATCGCAAAAGACAAGCCAAGACAAGAAGACACAAGATGTGGCACTAGCCAGGGACAAACCCTAATGTGGGGAAACCCTTGATCAATTCTTCTTATATGTTCTTCAATAGTTCAGCAAAGAGAGAGAGAGATAGTACATTTAAAACAGAAGTCAACACTTTGACTTATCTAGATAAGAGCATCGATCATCTCTAAGAAGATGATACATGAGATCAGTTGAAGGAGCATAGTTGAAGACACGCTGCTTCAATTGATTCTCCAGGGTGACTCCTTCACCTATCATTGTGTTGCATTTCGTCATCATGTTGTACCTCACCGTGCTGCACCATGTTGCACCCATCATCCCTATGTTGCATCTCATCATGCTTCATTAATCATGATTGTACCCATCACTATACTGCATTATGTGCCATTGTTGCACCATGTTGCCGTACTGACCTATGCTCTGGCTGCACCTTGCTTGCTTGTTGTCCCTGCTTGCTTGTTGTCCCTAACATGCTTGTTGTCCCTTGCTTGCTTGTTGTCCCTAGCATGCTTGTTGTCCTATGCTTGTTGTTGCATGCAGGAAGCTCCAATTTGTATGCCATAGTACCAATCTTTGGCAACACCTTGTACTGACCGTAATACTTTGGTGATAATTTATTGTCCTTCTTAACTTGCTTGAGGGACATTTGCTTATATGGTTGTAGCCGTAGGAATACCCAATCACCTACATCAAAACTTCTTCACTGTTGTGTTGATTTGCCTTGTTTCATTTTTTTTTGTGCCACACGAGGTTATCTTTTAAGAGTTTGAGGACTTGTTGTTGATGTTCGATGTGATGTTCCACTGCCTGAACCTTAGAATTTTCTCTTAAATATGATGTGATGGATGGTGGTTGATACCCATAAAGTGCCATAAATGGGGTCATTTTTGTCGCTGTATGGAAGTGTTATACCACCATTCAGCCAGAGGCAGCCATTTGACCCATTGTGTCTGTTTATTAGATACAAAGCAACGAAGATATTCTTCCAAACATTTGTTTACTATCTCAATTTTACCATCAGATTGAGGATGATAAGATGAACTATGAGCTAACTGAGTACCAAGACAAGAAAATAATTCTGTCCAAAAATTTCTAGTGAAAATGGGATCTCTGTCACTTACAATACTCTTTGGGTTTCCATGTAGCTCTTGAATTGTTTCCATAAATGCAGTAGAAACTGTACTAGCTTTAAATGGATATGATAATGCACAAAAGTGTGCATACTTGGTAAGTCTGTCAACTACCACCATGATGACACTCTTTCCCTTGGACTTGGGTAAACCTGTGATAAAATCCATTGAAACCTCCTCCCAACGTTGGCTTGGAATGGATAAAGGTTGTAATAGACCTGGTGTCTTAATTGTTTCAACTTTACTTTGTTGGAAAACCAAACATTCCGCCACAAACTTTTGAATATCTAATTTAAGGCATCCCAAAAAAATTCTTTCTTAACCCCGTGGTAAGTTTTTAAAAATCCTGAGTGCCCTCCTAAGGGAGAAGTGTGCAATTCCATAAGAATCTTTTGTTTTAGCTGGGAATTCTTACAGAGGTATAAGCGTTCTTTGTACCATAACGAATCATTTTTCCAGCTAAATGTATCAGACGTACTGGAACCTTGTTGTAGCTTTCGAATAAGTGCCCACAGTTCTTCGTCATTCTTCCATTCCTCCCTTGCTTCTGTTAGCGCTTGAAATTTCACCTCAGGCTGAGAAAGGCAAAGCTCAAGGCAACATCAAACCATTTAGCCTTGTAGCTAGCCCTACGGGGCAGGAGAAGGCTCTCTCCGGTCTATCTCGTAAAATCTGCAATAGATGAGATGACCAATAGGGTAACATTGATTTTAGGCTAGTAAACTGATCAGAAAAATTGATTTTGGGGTTTTTGGGTTTTTGGTGGCAAATTGAGCAGAGGGCAATTTTGGGTGCGGGGATTGGACACAGTTTCTGCAGGGGGTTCTTTGGGGCGAGGTAGGAGACAGTATTGATGCCTTTGATTGAGATGGGTGATTAAGAATGACAGGTGAGAGAGCTAAAGAGAGCAAACAATAACTTTGAATTCTCTTTAGACAGTAGAAAACATTGAAATTAAACAAACTTAAAAGCAGAGCATGGCAAGCATGAATTCTTACTTTAAAACTTCATTTGTTTAATGTGCAGAAGTAAAGAAAGGAAATGAATCACATAACAAAACTTACAAGAAAATTGAGAAACACACCATCAACACATGAGTCCACAAGAATCCAAAAGAGGACTGCAAAACCATGGTCTTCCTTAGCCAAAAATTGCAGAGATACAGTGAAATAATACAATGATAGCTTCTCCCTCAAGAGTCCAACCATGAAAATGAGTAAGAAAGTACATAATATAGATGATCT
>APFE030301687.1:4202-22304 GCA_000404065.3 Pinus taeda
GAGGGAGCCACACTTGCATGCAGATGAGGAGCTATTAGTTCCTAAGGATGAGCTTCAGGATGTGGATCAGCCACAAGATGAAGTTCATGGAGTGGAAGCGACCACTCATGCAGTGCAAACCATCAGAGGGTGAAAGCACACTATAGAAGCTGAGCGACTAGCTCAAGACGCAAAGAAGGTTCTAGGACCACCTACAGCACAACATAGACAGAGAAAGTCACCTGATCGGTACACTGGATACATGGATCTTGTGAGAAAATGTGTCATGACTGAGTCATCCTCTTTCGAAGAAGCTGTGGAGGATCCCGCATGGGTAGATGCCATGGTGGAAGAGTATGATTCGATTATTAGAAACAGTGCATGGGAGATTGTCCCAAGACAGGAAGGGAAATTAGTGGTGGGTTCGAGATGGATCTACAAAGTGAGGCAATGCAATGATGGACTCTTTGTTTCTTAGGGCAAGTATGCCTGGGAGATACTGGAGAAGTTCAACATGCATGGCTGCAAGCCTGTTGATACTCCTCTTCCTGGAGGTTAGAGGAAGGAGGATGCCACTTCAATGGAGATAGTGGATGCCACTGTTTATCGATAGGTGGTGGGGTCGCTTATGTATCTAGTCAATACATGACCCGATGTATGCTATGCTATTAACCAGCTTTCACAAGCTATGGTTAAGCCAACCAAGCTCTTCTGGAAGGCAGACAAGCATGTATTGTGTTATCTCAGAGGCACATCGGGATATGGATTGTGGTACAGACAGGAGGATGAGGTGAAGCTATGTGGGTTCATGGATGCAGATTGGGCAGGGAGCCCAACGGATAGAAAGAGCACATCTCGAGGGATATTCAGTATCGGGTCGACAACAGTTTCTTGGTAAAGTAGGAAGTAGAGATCCGTGGCACTCAGTTTAGTAGAGGCTGAGTATATGGTAGCAAGTTTGGTTGCATGCGAGGCTATATGGATGAGGAAGATCCTGGTCGGGTTGTTTGGGTCACACTTGGAGCCTACTGTGATTTATTGTGATAACCGCAGTTGCATTAAACTCTTAGCTAATCCAGTATTTCATGATAGATCCAAGCACATCAACATTAGGTACCATCATATCAGAGATTGTGTGCAGCGGAGAATCATGTTACTTTCATACATTCCCACGGAGGATCAGGATGCTGATATCTTGACGAAGGCACTCACCAGGAGAAAATTCGAATACCACAGAGGCAGGATAGGGGTTGCAGATAATCCATATCTTGTTGAGACGGAGTGTTGAAAATGCAACAAGATGATGGATCTTAGTGAAAAGAAGTCACCTTCACTAAGTGGGCCCACAGGCTATTTTTGGCACAAAGTCTATTTTTAGACTATGTCTATTTTTAGACATATGGATCATGGTCTATGAGTTGCACGATGTTATTTATGGATGATTGGTCATGTTGGTTAAAATAGATTGACCTCTATTTTTAGACATATGGGCGGAGTTTATTTTTAGGCTGCCAGTCAAAAATAGAACAGTCGAACATTATTAGCCCTTATTAATATTTGGACTATAAACATTATCTTATCCTCTTGCAGCACTTTAGTTCGAGCTACGGATGTGGCACATGCAACTTCCAGAAGGAAATACGCTTTTCTTGTGGGTTAGTTGAGCTATTGCATGATGGACTTCAGTTAGAACTCAACTGATTGAGTTTGGTGGAGTTGATTGAGGAGTTAATGGAGTTGTGTTTAGGTTGACTTAGTTGAACTAGTTGTATTTAGTCTAACTGCCGAATACACTAGTGATGAGTGGTGTGAATTACTTATTAATTAATTCACTAATTATTAACTCATAAATCAACTAAAGAATACATCAGTTAACTTAGTGCATGGCCAGTTTAGTGGAGACAAGTGTTAGAGGTGGGTGAAAGGGTGAGACTACTATCAGTTGCGACTATAGTTGTGCATGATATTTGCATAATCATTATTGAGATTGCCAATGAGGATTGTGCAGTACAAGCCAAGGGAATTCGAACTTGGATTAGATCTATTCTCAACTTGGATTGCGCAATAGAGGCAGGCAAACAGTGGAGGAGATTTGAACCTGTGACTTGTTCAAATCTGAGCTAGTTTGTGTGTAGCAGGTGGAGATAGTACTGAGTACTTGTGAGGAGTATTATACTATGTATTGTTACATGTTCTCTATCATAATAATATACAGATAGTCAGGGGTTTTCAGCTGTATGCTTTCCCCATTACATACTGCGTTGATATGTGTGATTGATGTTTGAATGTGCGCATGTGATTGTTTCTTTAATTCCGCAAATTGATGATCAACGTAGAGGAGGTTATGTATTATGCATGCATTCCTCAAATAGTGTATAATCAGGATAATATCTGTGAATAAGTGTCATATTATTCAAAATTTCTATATATTATGATTTGGTTCACTGTTATGTCCTGTTTGCAGATTCAGTATATCTAATAGATATGAAAAAAACTAAGTAATGACTTTGTTTCATATCTATTACTTAATGAAAATCTACACTACCTAAATTTAAAAAGTTAACTTGCTATAAGATGTGAAAAGACCATAAAATTCTTCCATGGTTTTTTCCCATGATGTTCATAATGAATATTTATGTCTTTTACCTCGTAAATGAGTGCAGAGTTGGCTTATTCTGGTTTTGAAATGCAATGTAGGAACTTTCAAAATATCTCATACCACAACGTCTCAGATCCCCACTCTCTCATTTCCGTATATACAGGTTTATGTAGACACAACTAAATTTCATGATAGGGAAATTAGTGCATTAGGTTGCTTTCTCTAGAGCACCATTGTTCTAGAGATGATAGAACTTCGTTTAATTGATGACTTGAATTATGACGATCCATGATATGTAAATTTTTTGGAGGAAGTGATGTATTTGAATAGAGTTTTAAAAAAGCAAGGATATTGGTATGAGGATCTTCTTTTTAAATACATGCTTCAAAATCTTTAAACCGTTGACCAGTAAAAAGGCTTTCAGGTGTTGGGCGCGGGATCCCCCAAGGCAAGTTTTGGGGCTTAAAGCCTATATTTTGACAAAATCCAATGTAAAATATCCGCATTTCATGGGCATGGAGCACGAGGATTGTAAATGAGTCATAGGGTTGTCCGCCCTCATTTTTGTAATGTAATGTCAGCTTTAGAAATCTACCCATGGTTTGCGGAACATGGGATTGTATAAATAGAGCAAAGCTCTAACTTGGAAATAATTGAATGACAGTCATAAATCAAGGATGAAGAATTTAGTCTTATCTAAGTGTTGAGTCGAGTCTTGGGTCATAGAGTAGGAGAAGGCTCTGCAACTAAGTGCGTAGAGGCCTAGTAGTCCGCAACTAAGTGCATGGACCCCTGCAGCTGAGTGCGTAGGGTGAGTCGAGTCTGTAACCTTTGGAGAAGTAATAAAGAAAAGTTTTACATCATTTCTGTGTATCTTTTTCCTGTTTTGTGCATTGAATGTATCAAATATAAATTGAATTTCTATTGTTTATATGATGCACAAATTTATATGAATGTGTTGATAAAGTGAATATAAGATAAAGTAACTGTTTACGCGAAGATAACTAACTGTTATAAGAAGATAATTAATATACATGGTGTAACTTGGGGAAGTAGCACAGATCACTGCCAGTGCAACGCGAAATCACCTCAGCCCCTGGTGAGGGCTGTGCGAAGGTGATTATAGTAGATCGCGAAAGCATCGCAGGTTAGGATAGTGCACGAAGTGACCTAAGGAAAGGTATTCACAATTGGACTAAATCGACCCCTCAGACATCTCAAGGGTGCAAAAATTTGGTTCTAGCATCCCCCATACTGCTTCGGGTGAGACCTCAGTCTGCACTCCATGGGTTGTTTCCGAAAGGGCTAGTAGTGTAGGGATTTGTTTGGCTAACTAAATCCAAACTTGGGTCAAGCCCCCTCAATCCAACAAATGGTTCCATTACCGAGATCAGAATTTGCATAGAGATGTCTGATGTCATATCATTGGAATCCAACTAAGAAAGAAATTGAAGGGTGGTTGGATAGGAGAATTCACGAGTTTGCAGCGTAGGAGAACATGAATCCGTGATTGACAAAAGAAGAGTGGTTAGGTTGCTACCTGTACATAGAGATCCACGAAAGTTTTTCCGCATCTTTCCCTATTGAGTTGTACGAGTGGATTGCAAAGCTAGCAGATAGCCAAGGAAGGTGGAAACTCGACAATCTTATTATGTGGACCCCAAAGTTGGTGCGCAAATTGGAAGAATCAGAGTATAAGATTGCGTGTGTTGTTGATCACTGGCTTGATCAGATTATAGGAGGATTCAATATTGAGTTCAAAGTAGATACTTCAATAAGTTAAAGTGAAGCAGAGAAACGCTTTCTCAAATGACCATGAGGTAAGTATGTGAAGTATCTGAATACTTAGACTAAAATGCTATTTTGTGAAAATAGGGTTATGCAATTACCTTGATGTCTGGAGCTACTCGAAGGAGAAAAGCTGAAAAACCTACAGAAACGAAGGAAGTAAGGGACTAGAGAACAACCCTTTGATTTCACCTCCATGAGGGGATGAGGAAGAGTTTGCCAAGGTCTTGCCATGAAGTAAGATCCATTTGATAAGGCAAAGGATTCCGTGCATACCACCCCCACTGACACCACCACCAGCTTCACTACCTTCACTAAGGGAACAATTGCTAACAATACACTTATTGTTTAGTGCTTTTTGTCTCTGTGTTGTGTCCATCGTGCCAAATATTCATAACCTTTACAACTTAGAATGAGAGTGGCATGCTAATTTCATCATTTCCACATGGCGTCCTTTGAGTGGTGACACATGTCATATAAGAATAGGCCACTTGGACACCCAATAGGGCCAGAAACACCTACCAAATGTCACTCTCCTAAGGAAACATGTCGTCACTCTTCCATGTCATTCTTGTCTAACACGTGTCAGACCTCTTATCATTGGGCCACATTGTCTTTCTTGCCGTGCCAAGGGACAACTATCATCCACATGTAACCTATATGGAGGGGTCCCAGTTTTATGTGATTTCTAGCACTTGGGCCACATTGTATTTCTTGTTGTGCCAAGAGACAACTATCATCCACATGTAACCTGTATGGAGGGGTCCCAGTTTTATGTGCTTTCTAGCACTTTTCTTTGTTAATCAAAAAGTGGTCAGGGCATTGAATTATGTTATATGCCATACTTGAAAGTTTTTAGTCTCCTCTATTTTGTTTATCGCAACATTCATTTAATATTGAACACCAAAAAACCTTTTTACTTTTACTCTTCACCAAAATGTGAATGTTCACATTATCTAATAGATATTTCTTCGTCCCATTGCTCCGTCAATCACATCATTTCACCCAACACTTAGCTTGACCCTTCTACAATGCACTGTGAATTTTCACATCTGGTAATGAACATATTTCCATCTCTTAGGGATTGTCAACTGCCATTCCATGTTAACAACATGCCAAGTGTCACCTTGTGAATGGTGCCACATGTCACATAGAAAAGGGAAACTTAGGCAGCTACAAATGCCAAATCAACATGCCACATGTCACCTATCACAACGTGCCATGTCATCATCATGATCACATCAACATTCTGCTGACCTATCCTACCAACTAGCTACCACATCATCTGGTGTTGGCCAATCACTTTTTGTTTGTTTGTTATTATGCTGCATCACTATTAGGTATGAAAGGAAGGCTCAGTGTCTTGCGTTTTTCAAGCAATATCTTTGTTGAATTAAAATAGACCGAAGTGGTAATTTACGAATCTACCAGTGAACAAAGATTTCAATATTCCACAAAGTTTGTCCATCATTATGCTCTTCGATCAAAACCTTCTATGACACAACATGAATTTAACCATCTCATAATGGGAAAAATCCTATCCATGAAGTTTGTCAACCACAAGTCCCATCCAAAAGCTTCCTGAACAAAAATATCCTTGACACACCATCAAATTTTAGGTTAGATAATGGGGAAAATCCCATCTCGTGCCTTCTACCAACTTGTGTGGAACCATGTGCCTGTGAAACCTTTCAAAACTTTAAACTATTGTAACTTTTGATTCCTTCGGATTTTTTTAGATTTCCATAGACCATTGTAAATTTCTCTCAGATGCCTATTGAATTGGCCACTTTACATTTTCATTTGAACAATTTACCTATAGGAAACATTCCTTCAATTATAGGCTATAATCCTCAACAAATCTACCCTTGAACTTGTACAATTGTTCACTTGCCATCAATGACTTGACTTGAAATCAATGACAACACTTTTCTCAATAATATTCCCCTCTAGCATTGATGGAAACACCACTAAAGCATTGCTACCAATCATTGGAGGTCATTGAAGAAGACACCATCACCTGACCATTAACACTACATGTTTGCATTATGGTTTCATGGTTGTAGCTAGCTGATGTTGGAATTGTTTTCATGGTTGCAACTACCTTGTGTTGGCATTCATTTCAACCTTATGATAGTGTACATTATGCATTGATTTCAACCTTGTAGCATGTGTTCGGATGGTTGGTTATGCATGGGTTATGATGATTTAGATCATGGTACCTCTTATGATGCATTGATGTCAACATGGTTATGACCTAGTGCAGGATATGCCTACCTAGTGCAAGAACTAGAGGTTGAGAATATGTGTTGGATATGCCTTCCTAGTGCAAGAACTAAAGGTTGATGATTTTGATATAAGTGTTAAAGGTAGTTTGACACGCTGTTCATACTGCTACAGGTGTTAGAGATGTTGATCCTTATTGAATTTGGAAGACTAGGTATTCATGTTCAAGACTTGTTGCATAGGCACTTTGACTAGTTGATCAGTTGATGTCCTAGCCTATTTGGTGTACTTGTAGAGGAGCTACAATGTTGTACAAAGATGTTGCAGGTTGTGTAGGTTGTGCAAGAGAGTAGATGACTTGTTGACCCTCATGTCAACCCTTGGGTTATTGGATTCTAGGTGAACTTAGTGGTGGCACATGTTTGTGATGCTTAACCTATTTGTGGAGGTGTCACAATGCGTCACAGAGGTTTGAGGTGTGCAAGGTGTGTACAAGCGCTGAAGAAGGAGTTCAAGCAACTGGTAGAAGTTCTAGGCAAAGGATCCCTTGTTTTCTCTTATGCTCTACCACAATGGAGATTTGCTTGTGTGATGGATGCAGTTGCAAGCCTTTAGTGGATATTTTCCAGTGTTGTGGGTGTGTTAGTAAGCCTTTCAACTGATATTTTCCAGTGTCGTGGGTGCAATTGTGGGTCTACATGAGAATTTTTGAGTATTCCTTGCACACATCACTAGTATGTTGGCTTGGTTTCCTAGAAGCTTCTAAATTACTTGGATAAGGTGGAAAGTGATTGATGAAGTCCTCCATTGAGCTTGAATGTATTTAATGCATGGGTATTGATGGTTATGGATGGATTTCATCAATTTTGTTCACCTATGAGCGCAGTCCAAAAGTGGAATTCTCCCAACACTTTATAAATACATCATATTGGATCTGAGAAATGGTTGGCTGATGTGATTGATAGTAAGATAGGGATGCAAAGAGGAAGTATGCTTCAAACATAGTTGTGATCAGAGATACATAGTGCATGTGTGAAAATGGAAACAATGTGAGCAAATATAAATCATGTAGCTAGGTACTAAAGCAGAATATCATTTTGCAGATAAGATTTGTGGTAGAGAAAAATTAGAGGTTGAATGTGTTGGTTCATAGGTTGATAGTAGAGTATAGTTTAAGGAGTGCATATACATCATTGTTTGACATTTTTTTGTAGGGTTATTGGTGCGTATGGTAGAATTCCATATCATTTTTACAGTTGTATTTTGTTAAGAGTTTGTTGTCTTTTTTATGGCTGAGTGTGAGATATGTTTTTGCTATGTGATGGTTGTGTTGTTGGATATTCGATGTATGCATTGTAGACAGTATTTTCTTGAGTATAGAGCATATTGTTTGTGGTGTCTTTTATTATGATTTGTAGAGATTATCTTACTCTTGGGGTTTGATATTGCAGAGTTTAGTCTTATTGAGCAGACTGTCTTGGTGATCTAGTTTGAAAATGAATGAAATCAAGGTCTGCATAGAGTTGTGGAGAAGTGGCCTCTAGAAAGTGGGTGCTTGCTAACATGGAGCAATTATTCCATGCTAGTGGGTGCTAGTAGCAGTGTTGCAAAAGTGGTTTCTTCTACCCAGTGGGAGATGGAATATTTGGTGGTCACCAACTCACTATATTTTTGGGATCGAATCTCCTAGCCTATGTTGGTAGGCTAACTATTGTTTAAGGTGTAGTCTCCTCACTGGTTATAGTTGGAAATATATGTAAAAGACATTTGCTTCACATAAAAAGTGATTCAGAGAAGTGCAACAACAACAAGGGTGGTTTTTCTTGTCATGGAGGGGTTCTCCACAAGATATCCTTGTGTCTCATTTGTGTGATTGTTGTGGTACACATTATTTCTCTTATTTTTTTTGTTTGTTTATATGTTCACTTGATTATGTGCTTATGTGATGATATGTTATTGCATTGATGGATAAATTAATACATGAATCAGTTGAAGAATAAAATTGGAAAAAAATATATAACAAGGCACACTATTGATTTCTTCCCACCCCCCCCCCCCCACCCCCACTAGATGCTCAAGGTTTCTAACACTACTATGTTGGAAATGTAGCTAGTTTAGGTCTTCGTAATTATTGTTGTACTCATTTCAATATGTATCTTATGTAACAAACAAAATTAGAAAAGAAAGATTTATTAGTATTAAAGAATGGGTTTCATGCTTTGTTATTGATGGTATTCTAGGTAAAATCATGTTCTTCATGCTTCTAGGGTCTTTGAGGTCTTAGGATTTATTATCACGAGTCGAAGGGGTCAACATCATGGTTATAAGACCACTCCAGGAAAAATGTAAGTAGAAAAAGAAATTTTTTTGAGTCTAGAAATTCCTGGAAACACTAAAAGTACAAGTTGGCCCTGGAAGCTTCAAGTTGGCCTAAAGGAGAGAATTCAACCCATTGGAAAGGCTATATAATGGAGAAGTTCGACCTCATTTGGAACTCACTCACCAAGAATTTCATTATCAAGGAAATAGTTTTATTTATAGTTTGGAAGCAAGAAGACAAGAAGAGTGAATGTCTAAAGGAAGAGAAGACTTGTTTTGGGCTATTTACCTCTCACACATGCAAAAAGTCTAAGGTTTCTATAGCTACATAGGAGGCCAAAATTGTAGATATGAGTTGTAGTAGGACGACGTGTAGCCTATTGTTGTTGGAAGGAAGAATACTATATCTTAACCTCATTTACCTTGTGTTAGTGTCAGTCTTATTATCCTATCACCTGGATCAAATGTTCTTTTACTAAGCTTGTCAGGACTCTCAAAATCAAATTTTGTCATGTCATAGGGTTTACATAATAAAATTTGGTCATTCTAGAAATGAGTTCAGTCTTTTGAAAATTCACTCACATTGGTTGCCTATCACATTTCTATGAAGGTGTCATAATTAAAGCAAGTCAGTCATCATTATTATTTCATTCAGTTTTAGTTCATCCATTAGGTCGCTAGGGTTTTCAAGGTCCATCATTATCATGAATAAATCTAGCAATGAATAGAGCATGACAAGTAGCTCTTTGACATTTATTTGTTGAGTTATCACAAATTCATCATGCTTTCAGTTTGAAAACCTCAAGAAGAAGAAGTTCCAGTGCTCAGGAAAGTGAAAACACAGCTCAGGTTTTAGCCTTAAAGGTGACTCTGTTTCCAAAAGTGAAAAAATCAGTTTTTCAAAGTTTTGTGGGTCCCATTTCTTTTAAGAGGAGAAATTAATTTTCCTATATAAACTCAAAATCCACAAACTTGTCTTATTTACCTCTCATTCACTCCTGTGCATCGAGCTCTCCACCCTAAAAGAGAGAAAAACTTGTTGCCATAGGAAAAAATGGAAAACATCTCAAGGCATTGTGCTCAAAGGCACTATGCTATGCTTGGAGTCCTGGCACTATGCTCAGGAACAGTGCGTTGCACTTGGGCGCTGCACTCAGGCTAACTGCCCTGTGCTTGGGCCAGAGTGTCTAGAAATCACCCGAATATCTCCAAAAATTGATTTTAAAGATTTCTAACTTGATTTCATTGCATCCTAAGCTAAGATACAAGTAATTACATCATTCCACTTCCTTATTTGTTTTTCAAGATCATTTCATGCCTAAGATTTCTCCAATTAGGGTTTTGTAGTAGTTTTTTCATGAAAAATGATAGGGTTGATGACGACCATTTTCATTTCTTGATTTTTAACATGTAAAATCTTGCCCTACACCTTTACACATGTTAGATCAACTATGTAAACCACTCAATAAACCTCAAAACATAATTTTACCTCATTAAAAGTGAAACCCTAGTTCATTTCTAAGGGTTTTGGGAACTTTCACTAAAAACTATGTTTTTTCTTTCTCATAAGTATATCATTCCTCCATTTCTTTTTCATTCATTTTCATCAGTTGTCCATAGCTCATATACACCTCTTCCAAACCTCCTTTACCATTTTATCAAATTCCACCTACCCATCATTCCACTTTCCACTCATACCTCACATTTTTTCTCATTTTCTTGCTGCTAGGGTTTCTATCATCATGGAAGCAGAATCTTCACTAGAGAAGAAGAGACATAACAAGGGAGGGAAAATCCTCATATATGATCCATCAAATTGCAGTGAAATCAACTCATCTCCCTTTATCAAATAGTGCTTTGAGGATTTCACTTACTTGGATTTCTACAAAAGAGTGAGTGAAGTGGGCTTCAATGAACAATTAATAGTTTGGGTGGAAACTCAGTTGAAAGGTGAAAGTGTTGTTATTGCTGGTGTTGAATTCAGTTTTTCAGTGGCCTCCATTTCACTTGCTACAGGGATACTAGACAATGGTGAATATTGGTTCAAGGGGATGACCCTAGATCTTGAGTATTATAGACCTTTCTTCAAAACACCATACAGGGAAAAACATGCTCATGTTATGCCTTTTAGGTACTTATTGGATAAGTATGCCCCCTTGATGAAGATTGTCATGAAATTCTTTACATGTGAAGGAAGATTCTCTAGATTGTATGCTTATCATATTCACCTCCTAATGCACTTTACCTCTTAGAAGCCACTCAATATGTGCAACTACCTGTGCAGGAGCATTGCCAAAATGTCAGAGAGGATTCAGATGAAGAACAAGGAGCACTATCCTAGCATGTTTCATCATAGTCTGATCAAGACTATAGTCCTTTATCAACTTGTAGAGAAAGGTATGACTTTGGAATTGTTTTTGGAAACATCCCTGAAATGGCATGAAACCAATGTGGGAGCTCGACCTTCTAGCAAGCCAACACAACAAATGGAAGTGGGGCCCTCTAGAAAATCAGTTGAAAGAATCAAAGCACTTAAGCCTAAGGTGACTAGGATGCACAAGAGAAGGAAGAGGCTTGTGTTTGCTTCTCATGGTGAGAAAAGGTCCAAGCCTTCTACATCAACAAAAAATAAATCGACATCGCAAGATAAGGACATGGTTGAACATGAATTTGAGCTGGTTGATTTAGAGGTAGAGGATGATACTTCAAGCATGCAGAAAATGATCAGAGATAAAGATTATTAGATCAAGGAACTCACAGTCAACATGGAAAGAGAAAGGTACATCATTTCATTCCTTGAACAGGAGAATAGTCAGCTCAAAGTGAAGCAATTGATCATGGAAAAGGATCAAACCAAATTATTGCAGTAGCTTGGCAAGGGAAAAGTAGTCATAGAGTCCAGTGAGCCTAAAAGAACACAGGGGAAGGGTAAGAGGAAAGGGCCAAGAACAAAAGGGCTAAAGAAGGCATTACAAGAAGAAGAAGAACATATTTTTTTGAATGAAGAGCTATACCTAGATGACAAAATTTCTCTTGAGGTTAATCAAGACAAGGAGTACTAGCTCAACAGGGTGAATTATCATTTAGAGAATCTTCTAGAGAAGGAAAACAAAGACAATCAACTGCTAAGGCACATGGCGCACCACTACCAGGCTCAAAACATGATTTGCAATGTCAAGGTCAAGCAGCTTGAAAACAAGCTCAAAGAAGCCAAAAAGGATAAAAAAGATGAAGGAGAATTGGAGATTCTTGTTGAAGCATATATGAAGGTTTAACATCTACCATTTTACAGCTCTTGGCCAATTTTTGAGAAAATTCTGAGCAATTTTAGTTTATGTGATTTTTGAAGCCAAATTCAGAAATTCAGTAAGGCGTTGATCCAGGTGGATATTGGTGGCCACCTACCAAGTCCACCTAGACCCCCACCATTGTTTCTCTTAGCATTTTCAATTTCCTTAATTGTAGCACAACTTACTATTTTTAGCATTTTTTGAGGTCCTGAACTTTCGGAGCCGTTTTGAGGCCCTAAATGACGTTTTTTGGGAAACCTGGGGGCAACATGGGTCCATGGATTGATGTTGCCATTCCCAAAGTGGTAGTTCTCGGATAGATCTTTCTAATGAGCTATTGTACATGTCAAACAGAGATCATATGCCAAAGTGATGACCCTAGGAAGTTGATGTACCAGTTTACCCAAACGGGCCCACAGTTTGGCGTTTCATCTTCTAGGGTTAGGTTTTGGAATGATAAGGGTTTTCCATTGTTTCTCAACAATAAATAGGCCTTCGATCCTCATTGTAACACAGTTGAGAGGCATGTAGCCACCACATCTCTTCTCAAAGATAAGCTACCATCACCCTAGCTGGTTTATTTCCATTATAGTTTGTAAGCATATTTCAGTATTTTACATTAATGAAATGAAGTATTATTTCCACTACATATCTGTGGTTATGGTTATCTCTATAATTTGTTGCATTCTTGTTTAATTCCAGATCAGTGGTATTAGAGCGATCTGCTTTTTCTCTGTTTTTCTTTGCATGTCCCCAACAAGATCGGGATATAAGGAGTTAGGGCTTGAACTGGTAGAACCTTTACAAGACTAGCCTCGCAAATCCCGATGACCTCCCATGGCAGATGAGAAGAAATACGAGGGGGCAAGAGATCCTAACAAAATCTTACTCGAAGAAGCCCTCGAGCGACAATGGAATGCGATGATGGACAACTTTTCCCAGATCCTTCAGCGACTACCCAGAAGCAACGCATCGGCTTCTAGCAGCTACTCTTGAAATGCCACACCCTTTAAGGTAAAAGTTAATTTTGAAATCCCCATATTCGAGGGTCAAATAGATGTAGATGCCATAGATAAATGGTTAAATTTGCTAGAGGGTTACTTTTCTGTTCATGAATTTTCGAGTCGAGAAAAGATTGTTTTCACTCTTCTCAAAGCAGCCCCCCACGTTAAAGACTGGTGGGAAACCTACTACGAGCAGAAGGATGAAAATACCAGCTCACTATTTTTAGCTACACCCACCTGGAATTCATTCCGGGATGCCATCAAGGAGAAGTACTACCCTGTCAAAAGCTATGATGATGAATACATAAAGTGGACCACACTGCAGCAGGGAAGGGACCAAGACATGCCGGAGTTCACCAATATTTTCCATACCCTTCACACAAAGTTGGGTATCAAGGATTTGGAGTAGAATTTGATACTCAAATAATGTGGCTGCCTGCACAAGTACATTCAGGAATAAATAGAATTCCTGAACATCTCCTCACTCGGCACAGCATACCGATATCCTGTCAAGGTCGAGCAGAATTTTAAACAAAAGAAGCGAGACTTTAGATCTGTGAATCTGAAGCAAGGGAAAGGTGCCCCTAAACCAAAAAACCAAGGACAAAGCCAAGGTGAGGAAGCCCAAGAAAACCCACCAAAGCTGCAAGCAAAGAACAGCACCGCGAAGCTGAAAAAGGACACAGGAAAATGGTGTGAGTTCCATAAGAGCTCCACTCACAACACAAGTGAGTGTCGGGCCAGGCAGTCACTGGTGGCTGAGCTAAATGTCTTAGAATCAGATGCATGTTCCAACTCTGAGTTAGAACCCAAAAAGGGGAATGACAAAGGGAAGCAGATCATTAACGTGGATCCCAACGCCACTGTTGTTACCACCGAGATCCAGAAAAATTAACCTGAATATCCAGAGGAGGACGAGCGTCTCTTCCACTCCTAGATGTGGGTAAAGGGCTCCCTGCTATAGTTCATTGTTGATAGCGGGAGCCAAAAGAACCTCATTTCGGTAGAGGTCGTGAAGCGGTTGGGCTTACCAACCACAACACATCCACAAATGTACACCATCGGGTGGCTTCACCAAGGACGGGTGTTGGCATTATGATACATATGTTGTACTTGATGGCAATCCACTCATCTCAGATGATAAATTATAGTGCAGCAAAGTTATTTTCTGATTTCGCAGGTGCTCAGATCTTCACAAAAGATGCGAACCAAAAGTTCACGCACTTTCATGTAGAGAAATGTTCCTTTCATGCAGAGAAAAGTTCACGCACTTTCATGCAGAAAAAAGTTCACGCACTTTCATGCAGAGAAAAGTTCATGCACTTTCATGCAGAGAAAAGCACACACACATGGGAAATCTTATGGTTGGTTCATGGTATTAGTCCGACAGTTTTTGATCCTATGGTTTTGGTTCGTGGTATTGCATTCAAAAGAATTGAACCCAAGTATTGGATAAGTGGTATTGTTTCTCAATGGTTTTGGTCCATGGTTTTGAGTGAGGCCTAGCCTATAAAAAGGAAAGGAGATCTTTTGGCTAATCATAAGTGTGTTGAAAATATTAAGAATAGCAAGATCTGAATTTCTGATAATCGGTTGGTGAGACGTAGTTGAATCTGAATCAAGGAGAAACTGGAGCATTATAATTCATATCTACTAAAATGTTGAGATCCCTTTGACGCATGAACGGATTTGTGATTTTGACAGTCTGGGGTATGGTTGAGGGCTGATAAACTGTCTAAATCCGGAGGTGCGCAGGAGCGTCAAAGGCGCAGTGTGGAGGTGCGAAACAGTAGAGAAGAAGCAAGTGCAAAGGAGTGAAGTTGAATCAGCAGTGCAGGTGCGGAGTTGCCCAGACTCGTCATGGTAGAAGTGTAGATATCAGCAGGTTTCCTTCGGTGAAGTTGTGGACCTTTCCTGAAATATATTTTAGCTGTCTTTTGTCTATTTCTATAGATATCTAGGTTTAAATTTGTGTCTGTTACTGGTGTTATTTTCTGGTTACTGCATTCTGAGAAGTTATTTGTTTAAAGGAGATTGGGTGATGCACATGTACTTGATGTCTTGGATCTAGTTTGAAAATTTATGAAACATGGTCCCTGGAAGAAAGAGAAGGTAGTAGCCTTTTGTAGGTCAGCACCTACGTATTAGTATCTTAGCTAGTACAAGAGCTAAGGGGGTTGTAGCTCCCTTCCAGGAGAAACTGGAAAACAAGAGAGGGTTGTAGCTCTCTTCAGGTTGTAGCCTGTGTATTGGCAAAGGACTGCACCAGTACAAAATCATTGTAAAAAGAAATTTCTTTGAAAGAAGATAGAGACATATTGCAGCAGGTGGTTTTCACCCACATTGGTTTCCACCTTATATCTGGTGTTCTTTGGTGTGACTGTCTATGCTTCTTGTTCCTGCTTATTATTATATGGTTCTGACATACATATTAATGGTTAACATCTAAAGAATAAATTACATTAAAATCTGGAAGGTATATACAAGTTTCATTAGTTATATCTGCAAGTGTTTATTGGAAAAGATTTGATAATATTGATTCACCCCCCCTCTTAGTATTATTTCCAACAAATGGTATCAGAGCAGGTCCTTCAGAAGAAGCTTAATCGCTTGAAGGAAGATCTATCATCATGAGAAACTACAAGAGAGAAGCATCGATCAGGCCACCAATTTTTGATGGGATCAATTTCGTCTATTGGAAGGTAAGAGTTACTGCCTATCTTCAATCTCTTGGTACAGAAGTCTGGGATATCATAGATACAGGGTACACTTTTCCATTAGAAACTCCCACAGATTCGGCTGAGAAGAAGCAGTTTGAAACAAATGCAAAGGCTATCAATACTCTAATAGGATGTCTATCTCAATCAGAATTCATCAAGGTTATGCAGTATAAAACTGTAAAAGAAATATGGGACAAGATCGTTCTGAGCTATGAAGGAGATGAACACATAAAACGAGCAAAACTTCAAACCCTCAGAATTTAGTATGAAAGTCTCAGAATGTACAATGATGAAAGTGTGGCTAACTATTTCTTACGAATAGATGAGATTATTAGTTGTATGAAAAACTTGGGTGAAGAAATAAAAGAGGCTATTGTGGTTGAAAAGGTTCTAAGATCTTTGTCTCCTAAGTTTGACTCAGAAGTTTCTGTAATAGAAGAAAAGAAGAATCTACAGAAAATTACCATGTCACAGCTACACGGAATTCTAACTGCTTACAAAATGAGGAAAGGAGGACCATCAGACAGGAGAGAAGCTGCATTCAAGGCTTCAGGCAAATGAGATTACTATGAGTTAGGACATATGTCAGAAGAAGAGGAAGAATCAAATTTTGTCAAGAACCTTCAACGGAGTGCTGAAAGATTCAGAGGTAAGATACCCTTCAAATTCTTTGCTTGTGGAAGAGTTGGTCACTATGCTGCCAAGTGTCCTCATAAAGATAAGCTTGACAAAGGTAAGGAACCTGTTAGATGGAACAAGAAACATAATGTAAGTAAGAAAAGCTACTACACTCATGAAGACAGTGATGGACTCTCAAACAGTGATGAAGATGAACGAGGTAATAAATTATAGACTTTTAATGGCTTTTGAAAATGATGATTTCATGGATGCTATAGATGAAGAAGATCGTTATGAAGAGATTTCTAAACTCAAAATTTGTTTAGAAAAGAAAAATATGATTATTGATACTCTGCAATTTCCACTGGCTGAAAGGGAAAAACATCATGAAAAGTTAGAATGTGAAATTGTGGGACTTAGAAAAGAGATTGAGAAAACAAAAGCTCTTAATCTTAGATCTGTTAAAGGATCTGAAACTCTAGATGAGATTATCAATGTGCAACATTCTCCTCTTATCAAGATAGGTCTAGGATATAATGAAGAAACATCTCATGCGCAGAAACCATCCACCTCCAAAATTTATCTTGATGCAACAAGGAGGAGTGAGCAAAGGCCCAATGGACATCTCCAGGTAAATTAGGGACATTTTTCTTCAAGAATGAACAAAGATCACCAAGTAAATAAGGGGAAATCTGCTTCAAGGATAAACAAAAGCTACAACAGACCACAGGTAAATCATTGTCAATTTGCCTCAAGAATGAATGTCAATGAAAACTACAATCATTCGGTCCACAGGGTTGATAATCGTAGGAATTTCTTCAATGGCCAATGTTTCTCTTGTCAGAACATTGGACACAAAGCAGCTTAGTGTGTTGCCTACAAAACTATCATGACTAGAGAAACTCAAAAACGGAGGAGTATGACTGGGATCATGAAAAGGACCTACAATAACTTTTCTACTCTTGAAAATGAAGTAGAATGTTCTATTTGTAATAATTTTGGACATGAAGATTCTGAATGCAGGAGCAGGTTTCGGCAGACAACTCAGAAGGAGAAAGCCTCAAATATCAAAACATGGAGAATGAAAGAACCACAACTAGAAAAATGTGGTATAGCCTTATATGCGAAAGGGCAGGAAAATCAATGGTACATCGACAATGGATGTTCAAAACATATGACAGGTGATAAAGAAAAACTTCAGCCATATAGTGCCGTGGAGAAGGATAAGAAGGTCTCATTTGGAAATAACACCCCTGCACTGATAAAAGGTAAAGGTTATGTTCTTTTAAAAGAAAAGGTCAAAGCAAGAAATGTTATGTATGTTGATGGCTTAAAGCATAATCTATTGAGTGTCAGTCAGATGTGCGATCAAGGAATAGAGGTAATATTTCAACCAAATGGATGTAGTGTTCGTGATCTTGATACACGAGAAACAGTGATCAAAGGCATAAGAACTCCAAATAATTTATACATATTCAAAGAAGGACAACAACAATGCTATCTAAGCAAGAATGATGAACACTGGCTATGGCACCGGAGGTTGGGGCATCTAAGCTTCT
>APFE030301687.1:23548-55866 GCA_000404065.3 Pinus taeda
AAAAGAGGTAGGAATACAAACAAGAAGAACAATTGTAGAAGCTTCAAGCTATTTGGCATTACTTTCTACCACTGAACCACAAAATATAAGAGAGGCATGCAAAGATGAATGCTGCGTCAAGGCAATGGATGAAGAACTTGAGCACATCGAAAACAATAACACTTGGGAGTTGGTTCCTAGACCAAAAGATAAGAATGCCATAGGGACAAAATGGATCTTCAAAAACAAGTTGAATGAAAATGGGTAAGTCATTAGAAACAAGGCCAGACTTGTTTGTAAAGGGTATGCTCAACAAGAAGGAATAGACTTTGAAGAAAATTTTGCTCCCATTGCTAGACTTGAGGCCATCAGAATGTTCCTTGCTCTCTCTAGCTTTCAAAAGTTCAAAGTATTTCAAATGGACGTGAAATCAACCTTTCCGAATGGAGACTTAGAAGAAGAAGCGTACATTGAGTAGCCAGATGAATTCATCCTTGGTAATGATCCAAATCTTGTATGCAGACTAAAGAAGGCTCTCTATGGTCTCAAACAGGTTCTAAGGGCTTGGTACTATCATTTGGAAAAATACCTTCATCAACAATGTTCTTCAAAAGGATCAGTAGATAGCAATTTTTATATAAAAATTGAAAATAACAAATTGCTAATACTTGTTGTGTATGTAGATGATATCATCTTTGGCAGCAATGTAGAAGCTATGAATCAAAACTTTGCCTTGGTGATACAGAAGGAATTCGAAATGTCTTTGCTTGGAGAACTGACATATTTTCTTGGTTTACAAATCCAACAAAATAAAGGCGGTATCTTTCTATCTAAAACCAAGTACCTCAAGCAGATGTTGAAGAAGTATGGCATGGAAGATTCGAAACCAGTATGCACTCCTATGGTCACAGGATGCAACCTCAATGAAAATGATGAATCAACAGCAGTGCATCAACCAACATATAGATCCATGATTGGAAGTCTGCTCTATTTAACAGGTACCCGACCAGACATCATGCATGCAGCAGGAATGGTTGGAAGATTTCAGAAAATCCTAAGGAAACTCATCTTCAGGCAGTAAAGAGAATTTTCAAGTATCTTCAAGGAACTCAAAACTATCGCCTATGGTATCCTAGAGATGCGGATATCACTCTTCATGCTTATACAGATGCAGATTGGGCTGGAAGCATGGAGGACAGAAAAAGCACTAGTGGTGGTGCATTCTTTATGGTTTCCAGATTAGTATCTTGGTTCAGCAAGAAATAGAGTTCTATTGCATTATCTACAGCTGAAGCAAAATATGTGGTTGCTGCATCCTATTGCACTCAACTCCTTTGGATGATGCAACCCTTGCAGGATTTTCAAATCACTTGTACACAACCTATCTCCATCTTATGTGATAATATAAGTGTAATCAATATTTCAAAGAACCCAGTCATGCATTCAAAGACCAAGCACATACTGATCAAGTATCATTTTCTCTGGGAACAAGTGCTGGAACAAAAGGTCAAATTGGAATATGTTCCCTCCAAGGAACAAGTTGCTAATATTTTCACCAAACCATTTCCCAGGGAGACATTTGAATACCTCAGACAAAAGTTGGGGGTTGTTGATGCATCATCCTGTTGTTGAATCTTGTTTGTTGTACGCAGGTGGATACACGTACATTTTCCGGTCTATGTGGGTTGAATGGGTGTATCAGAGATCATCTGGCATAGGTTCAGGGGGAGCATATATTCTTCTAATGATGCATTGTTGGCATTATCTTAGAAGTCCTTGGTTTGATTTCTCAAGAGTTTTCTGGTGGAGTAGATCAATGTGTGCTGGTCTGAAGGTTGATTCTGCTAATAGTTGTTCTTGTCTCTATGTCATGTACTTCTTTTCATATCAAGGTCATGTAACGCCCTATTTTGGTTTCCCCACTATGCCTAGGAAGAATGAGTTTTGTCTATCTAGTGTATTCCCACTTGGATGGGAGATGGATGTATGTATGAGTCTTGATGACAGGAAGGTTACTTATAATGTATGGAGTCATGTTCTTTCTTGTAGAAAATCTTCTTTCAGACAACATTTCAGCACAGAGCATATACAAAGGGGGAGCTCGTTCAAAGTTTTCAGCAGGTACTCAGGGGGAGTATGGTAGCCCAACCCTTTGCCCTTAATGTCAAAGGGGGAGAGTGATTGCTTATTGTTGCCATCAAGTCCAAAGGGGGAGATTGTTGGCATTATGATACATATGTTGTACTTGATGGCAACCCACTCATCTCAGATGATAAATTATAGTGCAGCAAAGTTATTTTCTGATTCCGCAGGTGCTCAGATATACACAAAAGGTGCGAACCAAAAGTTCACGCACTTTCATGCAGAGAAAAGTTCACGCACTTTCATGCAGAGAAAAGTTCCTTTCACGTAGAGAAAAGTTCACGCACTTTCATGCAGAGAAAAGTTCACGCACTTTCATGCAAAGAAAAGTTCCTTTCATGCAGAGAAAAGTTCATGCACTTTCATGCAGAGAAAAGTTCACGCACTTTCATGTAGAGGAAAGCGCACACACATGGGAAATCTTATGGTTGGTTCATGGTATTAGTCCGACAATTTTTGATCCTATGGTTTTGGTCCATGGTATTGCATCCAAAAGAATTGAACCCAAGTATTGGGTCTGTGGTATTGTTTCTCAATGGTTTTGGTCCATGGTTTTGAGTGAGGCCTAGCCTATAAAAAGGAAAGGAGATCTTTTGGCTAATCATAAGTGTGTTTAAAATCTTAAGAAGAGCAAGATCTGAATTTCTGATAATCGGTTGGTGAGACATAGTTGAATCTAAATCAAGGAGAAACCAGAGCATTATAAATCAGATCTACTGAAATTTTGAGATCCCTTTGACGCATGAACGGATCTGTGATTTTGACAGTCTGGGGTATGGTTGAGGACTGATAAACTGTCTAAATCCAAAGGTGCACAAGAGTGGCAAAGGCGCAGTGCGGAGGTGTGCAGCACCAAAGAAGAAGCAGGTGCGGAGGAGTGCAGTTGAATCAGTAGTGCATGTGTGGAGTTGCACAGACTTGTCACGACAGAAGTGCGTATATCCGCAGGTTTCCTTCGGTGAAGTTGCGGACCTTTCCTGAAATATATTTTAGCTATCTTTTATTTGTTTCTGTAGAGATCTGGGTTTAAATTGGTGTCTGGTTACTGGTGTTATTTTCTAGTTACTACATTCTGAGAAGATTGGGTGATGCACATGTACTTGATGTTTTGGATCCAATTTGAAAATTTATGAAACATGGTCCTTGGAAGAAAGAGAACGTAGTAGCCTTCTGTGGTTCAGCACCTACGTACTAGTATCTTATCTAGTACAAGAGCTAAGGGGGTTGTAGCTCCCTTCTAGGAGAAGCTGGAAAACGAGAGAGGGTTGTAGCTCTCTACAGGTTGTAGCCTGCGTACTGGCAAAGCACTGCACTAGTACAAAATCATTGTAAAAAGAAGTTTCTTTGAAAGAAGATAGAGACATATTACAGTAGGTGGTTTTGGACCCACATTGGGTTTCCACCTTATATCTAGTGTTCTTAGGTGTGACTGTCTATGTTTCTTGTTCCTGTTTATTATTATATGGTTCTGACATACAGATTAATAGTTAACATCTAAAGAATAAATTACATTAAAATCTGGAAGGTATATACAAGTTTCATTAGTCAGATCTGCAAGTGTTTATTGGAAAAGATTTGATAATACTGATTCCCCCCCCCCCCCTCTCCTTATTATTTCCAACAACGGGATCTTCGCATGAGCCAGCAGTGTCACCTTCCATACAACATCAAGCCCTTCATGGATGAGGTATTGTGTGACATTGCTCCCCTTGAAGTTTGTGATGTATTATTAGGACAACCATATTTCTGGAAGTGCCATGTTATGATTGAATCAAGGCCCCGTGATGTTATTATTACATTGGGAAATAAGTTGTACATGATACTAAAGGTAGCCCTGCCTACCGCCATCTCTTTGATTACTGCAAAACAATGCAATAAGCTCATTTCCAAAACCGGGAAATTTGTTTTGCTGATGATACGCCCTTAAGGAAAGAAGAAGATGGTGGCCATGGCCTCCAGACAGGGCCCCTTCGCACGATAAATATAGATGGACAAGGTCATGGAGGAGTACGAGGATAGCTTCACCCCCCTCGTAGGGGTTCCTCTGCACTGTCAGGTCAAGCACTCCATCGATTTGACCCCAGGTGCGCCGCTACCCAATGGACCAATTTATCAACACTCCGTTTTGGAGAACGATGAAATCAAGAGGTAGATTCAGGAGTTGCTAGAGAAAGGTCACATCCATCCGAGTTCATCACCTTGTGGGAGCCCGATCGTGTTGGTACAAAAGAAGGATGGGACTTGGAGACTCCGTATTGACTATCGGGCACTGAACAAGATCACTATCTATAATAGGTACCCAATCTTGTGAATTGATGACCTCCTGGACTAACTAAAGGGGGGAAAATATTTCAACAAGATCAATCTAAAGTCAGGATATCACCAGGTACCAATCGAACCTTTTGATGTGTGGAACACTACCTTCAAAGCCAAGGAGGGCCTTTTCGAATGGTTTGTTATGCCTTTCGGATTGACGAATTCTCCTGCAACCTTCATGAGGCTAATGGATGACATCTTGTGGCCAGTCACCAACTCATTTATTGTGGTATACTTGGATGACATTTTGATCTTCAACCAGAGTTGGGAAGAGCACCTCCACCACATCTGACAGGTTCTCCAACACTGCGGCAACACAAGCTATGTGCCAATTTGGAGAAATGCACTTTTGGCATGACCCAGGTTTAGTATCTGGGATACATTATTAATGAACAGGTGGTGCATGTTGATCCAGGCAAGATCCAAGTCATTCGGGATTGGCCATCTCTAACCACTCTCACAGAGCTCCGTAGCTTTCTAGGTCTTGCCAACTTCTACTGCAGGTTTGTGTTGGGGTTTTCTCATATCACTTGGCCCTTGAGTCAAGTCACCAAAGGAGGGGCGAAAGCAAAATTCTTTTGGTCTAAATCTCAACAAAAGGCATTCATAGAGTTGAAACATCGCCTTTGCACGACACCAGTGCTTCCGTTACCAGATTTACAACAACCATTTGAGGTTGAGTCAGATGCCTCTGACTATGCTATTGGGGCAGTCCTTACTCAAAACAAGCATCCAGTGGCATATCATAGTGAAACACTTTCAGACACATTCTGAAAATATCCCACTTATGATAAAGAGATGTATTCCATTATGTAGGCCTACCGATAATGGAGGAATTACATTTTGGGGAAGGAAACACTCATCCACATAAACCACCGATCCTTGTAGTTCATATAGACCCAAGGGAAATTGTAGAATGATCGCTATCAAAAGTGGTCTACATATTTATAACAGTTCCATTTGAATATCAAGTATAAGAAGGGAAGCACCAATAATGTTGTAGATTGCCTCAGTTGACCACCGATCATGGCGTTAACCACCCTGCTAAACTCTTATGGGCATGAGACTTCTGATTGGCCACTTCTCTACAAAAGCAACCCAGAATTTGGCCACACATACCAGACATTCTTGGAGGGTCAACATGTTCCAGATTTTCACCTCCAGGATGCCCTATTATGCCACCTGGGTCACCTTTGTGTTCCTTCAAGCGAGCATGCCAAGATGATTTGGGAAGCACACTACAGTTGGGCTGCTGGACATTTCAGGGTCGAGAAAATGGTGGAATTACTACAAAAGTATTTCTATTGGCCGAATCTTCAACAAGATGTTGTGAAGTACATCAGATCATGTACTGCTTGTGCCATTTCCAAACCAACCATCAAGAAGCAAGGCCTCTATACCTCGCTGCCTACCCCTAGTCGACCTTGGGAATCCATCTCCATGGATTACATGTCAGGCCTTCCTTCCACCAAGCATGGAAATGACTATGTTTTTATGGTCGTCGATAGGTTCTCGAAGATGGACACTATGGCGGCCTGTAAGAAGAATATCACAATAGAAGCCACTGCTAAACTTTTCTTTGAATGAGTGTGGGTGCACTTTGGGATCCCACAGTCTATCATCTCAAATCGGGATAGTCAGTTCCTCAGTACATTTTGGTCTAGCCTCTGGTCAATGTTGGACACCAAACTCACTAAGTCCACAGCCTTACATCCTCAAACTGATGGCCAGACAGAGATTGTCAACAGGATGATTATACACATTCTGTGCATGTAAAACTCAAAGCATCCACGCACATGGGACGAGAGCCCCCCCTACGTTCAACACATCTACAACCAAGCTCTTCATAGCTCGACTGGCCATAGCCTTTTTCAGGTGGGCTTGGGATTCTAGCCACTATGCCCCATTGATGTGGCCATGCCACTTGCAACTACTCACACAGATTCGACTCATGTCCAGTCTGAAACAAACAAGGCAATCAGCTTCATTGAGCACATCCAACATATTCACCAGCAGGTCCATGACATTCTGGAGAAATCAAATGCCAAGTAAAAGCAGTGACATGATCAACATCGGGTGCCACACAAGTTTCAGGTGGTCGACAAAGTCTGGTTGCATTTTCAAAAGGAACGCCTTACTCGAGCCTATCAGAAACTAAGACCACTCCGATATGGTCCTTACACCATTACTAAGGCTGTGGGAGATAATGCATTTGAGCTCAGCATTCTCCCATTCCTTGGCCTGCACCCAGTGTTCAATGTGGAATGCCTTTGGTCATACTTTCCACCATTGCTAGACACATTCAACATTGCAGAATAGGTCACACCCACAGAAATAAATCTAGATTGCACGGAACAAGCAACAACTGATCAGATCATGGACACATAGATCAAGAACACTTGCCAATAGAATATCCAACTATATCGAGTTGTCAAATCAGGCCAACTCCTTCACTAGGGCCACCATTGTTTCTCTCAACATTTTCAATTTCCTTAATTGTAGTACAACTTACTATTTTTAGCAGTTTTTCAGGTCTTGAACTTTCGGAGCTGTTTTGAGGCCCTAAACGACGTTTTTTTTGGAAATCTATGGGCAACATGGGTCCATGGACTAATGTTGCCCTTACCAAAATTGTAGTTCTTAGATAGATCTTTCTAACGGGCTATTGTACATGTCAAACGGAGATCATATGCCAAAGTGACGATCCCGAGAAGTTAATGTACCAATTTACTCAAACGGGGCCCAAAGTTTGGCATTTCATATTATAGGGTTAGGTTTTGGAATGTTAAGGGTTTTCCATTGTTTCTCAACAATAAATAGGCCTTCGATCCTCATTGTAACACAGTTGAGAGGCATGTAGCCACCACATCTCTTCTCAGAGATAACCTACCATTGCCCTAGCTAGTTTATTTCCATTACTGTTTGTAAGCATATTTCATTATTTTACATTAATGAAATGAAGTATTATTTCCACTGCATATCTATGTTTATGGTTATCTCTGTAATTTGTTGCATTCATATTTAAGTCCGGATCAGTGGTCTCAGAGCGTTCTTCTTTTTCTCTGTTTTTCTTTGCATGTCCCCAACAAGGTCAGGATATAAGGAGTTAGGGCTTGAACTGGTTGAACCTTTACAAGAATAGCCTCACAAATCCTGATAGCCTCCCATGGTAGATGAGAAGAAAGGAAAGGGGGCAAGAGATCCTATCAAAATCTTGTTCGAAGAAGACCTCGAGTGACAATGGAACGTGATGATGGACAACTTTGCCCAGATCCTTTAGCGGCTACCCAGAAACAACGCATTGGCTTCCAGCAGCTACTCTAGAAATGCCATGCCCTTTAAGGTACACGTTAATTTTGAAATCTCCATATTCAAGGGTCAAATAGATGTAGATGCCATAGATAAATGGTTAAATCTGTTAGAGGGTTATTTTTCTGTTCATGAATTTTCGAGTTGAGAAAATCTTGTTTTCGCTCTTCTCAAAGCAGCTGCCCACATCAAGGACTGGTGGGAAACCTACTGTGAGCAGAAGGATGAAAATACCGGCTCACTATTTTCAGCTGCACCCACCTAGAATTCATTCTAGGATGCCATCAAGGAGCAGTACTACCCTGTTGGAAGCTATGTAGATGAATACATAAAGTGGACCATGCTGCGGCACGGTAGAGACGAAGACGTGTCGGAGTTCACCAATATTTTCCATACCCTTTGCACAAATTTGGGTATCAAGGATTCAGAGTAGCATTTGATACTCAAATACCGCACTGCCTACACAAGTACATCTAGGAAGAAATAGAATTCTTGAACATCTCCTCGTTCGGCACAGCATATCGATATGCCATCAAGGTCGAGCAAAATTTTAAACGAAAGAAGCAAGAATTTGGATCTATGAATCTGAAGCAAGGGAAAGGTGCCCCTAAACCATAGAAGAAAGGAAAAAGCCAAGGCGGGGCAACCCCAGACAACCCACCAAAGCTGCAAGCAAAGAACAGTGCCGCAAAGCTGAAAAAGGACACAGGAAAATGGTGTGAGTTCCATAAGAGCTCCACTCACAACACAAGTGAGTGTCGGGCCAAGCAGTCATTGGTGGCTGAGCTAAAGGTTTCAGAAGTAGATGCATGTTTTTACTCTGAGTCAAAACTCAACAAGGGAAATGATAAAGGGAAGTAGATCATTGATGCGGATCCCAACGCCACTATTGCTACTGCCAAGATCCAGAAAAATGAACCCGAAGATCTAGAGGAGGAGGAGCGTCTCTTCCACTCCCAGATGTGGGTAAAGGGCTCCCCACTACAGTTCATTATTGATAGTGGGAGCCAAAATAACCTCATTTCGGCATAGGTCATGAAGCGTTTGGGCTTACCGACCACAACACATCCACAACTGTACAACATCGGGTGGCTTCACCAAGGACGGGATCTTCACGTGAGCCAGCACTGTCACCTTCCATACAACATCAAGCCCTTCACGGATGAGGTATTGTGTGACATTGCTCCCCTTGAAGTTTGTGATGTATTATTAGGACAACCATACTTGTGGAAGTGACATGCTGTGTATGAATCAAGGCCCCATGATGTCATTATTACATTGGGAAATAAGTTGTACAGGATACGAGAGGTAGCACCGCCTACTGCCATCTCTTTGATTACTGCAAAACAATGTAGTAAGCTCATTTCCAAAACCGGGAAATTTGTTTTCCTGATGATAAGCCCTCAAGGAAAGAGGAAGATGGTGACCACGACCTCCAGACAGGGCCCCTTCACACGAAAAATACATATGGACAAGGTCGTGGAGGAGAACGAGGACAACTTCACCTCCCCGCAGGGCTTCCTCTACACTGTTAGGTCAAGCACTCCATCGATCTGACCCCAGGTGTGCCACTACCCATTGGACCAATTTATTAGCACTCCGTTTTGGAGAACGATGAAATCAAGAGGCAAATTCAAGAGTTGCTACAGAAAGGTCACTTCTGTCCGAGTTCATCACCTTGTGGGAGCCCAATCGTGTTGGTACAAAAGAAGGATGGGACTTGGAGACTCTGTATTGACTATCGGGCGTTGAACAAGATCACTGTCCGTAACAGGTACCCGATCCTGTGAATTGATGACCTCCTGGACCAACTAGAGGGGGCAAAATATTTCAGCAAGATCAATATGAAGTTAAGATATCACCAGGTACCAATCAAACCCTCTTATGTGTGGAAGATTGCCTTCAAAGCCAAGGACAACCTTTTCGAATGGTTGGTTATGCCTTTTGGATTAACGAATGCTCCTGCAACCTTCATGAGGCTAATGGATGACATCTTGCGTCCAAGGTTTAATTCTTTAAGTGCAATGAATGTGGAAACATTAAGAGGGATTTTCCAAGCCAACAGAAAAATAAGAGAAAGGAAAGAAGCGAGGCTCACATAGTCGAAGAAATAGGAATTTTCGACAAGAATCTAAAGAAAGAAGATGTGAAAGATATTTACTATTGAAGAAGGCACACTGTCTGTTAGGGTCTTTACGAGGATTAATATTTCCTTTAGGATATCATGCATTGTTGTTTAGTTTAGAAGATTCTTGATTTCGGTAATAGCATCATGGAGATAAGCATTTGTAGCATATAAAGAGTACACTTGGTTAAATTTCTTTGTAAAAATCATCTAGTCTTTAAGAAAATAGATAGATCATTTTTCATATTATTCATCTGAGCATTATCTAACATTATTTTAGAGGTAGCTATATTGCTATGGTGCATCATCATGATTTTTTAAGAACCATCATTTTGGAGGTTCTTTGGAAAATCATTATAACAAGGATAGTATACATTCCATGTAATGTGGAAACAATACTTTTGAAGGGATTAAGGAACGCAATGGGTCATCTTTCTAGCTCATTGTGATATCTATATCTATATCTATATCTATATATATATATATATAATATATATATATATATATATATATATATATATATATATATATATATATATATATATATATAATATATATATAGATGATGGAATAAGAAGCATAGGAATGCACATTGAAAGTTAATCTTGGATAAGATTCATATGGGAATAGTGTGACATGATTTTTATGGTCATATGATGTTGGATTACTCAAGGATGAATAAATAATTAGGAGTTTCTCTAGATTATATATAGAATAATGATTAACATCCACTATAATCTCCAAAATAAAAAGTTATAACTTCGTAATCAAGTTCAATCCTTGAGCACTCTGATGCATGAAGTAAGGCTCATATAGAGATGGACCATGACGATATTCATTAGATGAGAAGGTCATATATATGAGGTAAGTCTAATTTTAATTATTGTTTTTTATTTGGTTAACACGTTATTTTTCTTCCTGGAAAAATGTTGCAGGAATACATGACGACAGTTGAGGCAAGTTGAAGTGTATAGATGGAAATTTATGAAGAATATTGAGGGAAACTGTGAAGTCAATATGTGCCTATATTTGGATTCAAATGTAGCAATGCAAGAAGATAAACTGAAGGTTAAGGGATATCACTTTCATGAGGAAGTTATGACCAACTTGAATTTTGGAAAGGCTCAATGCAATGCCTTCATTCAGGATGAAATTGATAAGCAAGAAAAATGACCTAGATCCTGTCACAAGATTGAAGATTGAAGATGGATCCATGATACCTTGAAAGAAAATAGGCTTGATATAGTGAGATTCAAAGAAAAGAGGTAGCCAAACATCTATGAAGAACTAGTAGATGATAACCTTATGAAGACAAGATATAAATCTCATGGATATGGTTTCCAAATTAGAAAGGAAGTAAGGAATTTCCTTTATATTTGAGAGGGAGCAAAGGAATCTCCTTGAATAGGAGAAAGAATATATTCCTTAGTCAAGAAGGAATAAGGATATCCTCTTTTCTTAGGAGGGAGTGATATTGGACATCACATGTGCATTCCATTCTTTAGGTAATGAAGAAATAATGGTGGGGGATTTGATAAGCATCCGTGGTTTTCTTGAGGATAAATAATCCAAGAAAGGAAAGGTACCGACACTCTATGAATATGGGACATGCATCCAAGAAAATAGTGGTCGAAGAGGACAAATATGCTTTGAGGACCCAGGATTGAAGACCCAAGTTAAGAATAGTCCTAAGAGGACATACCTTGTGAACATCTAAATGGGGTATGTGCCTTGTAGAGGTAGTGTGGTATCATTTGAATGGGGTATAATTCTCTTGAATGAAGTAGATATTTTGTAGTTCGGCCTCAAAGACAATGCTGGTAATAATGATGATGCTTATAGTTGTCTTATCAATTTAACTCTTCTTATGAGAACTCTTCCATTTGAGAATGATGTTGTACTAGTTATACAATTATGAATACCTCCCTAGTTAAGAGGGAGTGTTAGATATGTAACTAGTTTGGGTCTTCATAATTGTTGTTTTACTCATTTCAATATGTATCTTATGTAACAAATAAAATAAGAAATAAAAAATTCATTATTATTAAAGCATGGGTTTCATGATTTCTTGTTGATGGTCTTCTAGGTAAAATCATGTTCTTCATGCTTCTAGGGTTTGTTAGGTCTTAGGATTTATTGTCATGAGTCAAAGGGGTCAACAACATGTTTATAAGACCCTTCCAGGAAAAATGTAATTAGAAAAATAATTTATTTTGAGTCTATAAAATCTTGGAAACTCCAAAAGTACAAGTTGGCCTTGGCGGCTTCAAGTCAACTTAAAGGAGGGAATTTTTCCACTTGGAAGGGCTATATAAAGGAGCAATTCGACCTCATTTGGCACTCACTCACTAAGAAGTTCGATCTCAAGGAAAAAGTTCAATCTATAGCTACAAGCCAAGAATAAAAGAAGAGTGAAGGTCTAGAGGAAGAAGAAGACTCTTTTTGGGCTATTTCTCTCTTACATGTGTGAAAGTCTAGGGTTTATGCAACTACAAAGGAGGTCAAAATTGCAAATCCATGTTACAGTAAGATGAAGTGAGATATCTTGTTCTCGAAAGGAAGAATAATATATCTTGACCTCGTTGATCTTGGAGGAGTTGTATTTCTCAAGGAAGGCCTAAAGAGGAAGTTGTATTAGGGTTTCTACAATTATCACAGGGCTGAAGTTGTAGGTCAAAGTAGCAGTGTTGAAGATGGCGAGTCCAAGTTGTAGGTTGAATCTGGTTGGCACTAGATCCAGGAAGGGCTTGTAAGAAAGTGTTGAATTGGTACTTGGAGAAGGACTTGGTCTAGGATTGGGTCTTTGTTGTGTCATTCGAAGCAAAATATATAATAATATAAGAGTTTTCTGAGTTTCCCCTTGGAGGGCTTTTCCCCTAGTTGAGAGCCTAAATTTCTATGTCCTCTCTTGTGGTTTTTTTTTTCTTGTTATTTGTTTCATGAAAATATTTAAATAAAGAATGAAACATGACTAACTGTTCATAAGAAAATATTAAGATAAAGGAAAATTGATTTAATAAGTTGCCACTTTGAATTTTCCAACATACCAAACATAAACACCACAAATTTTGATGAGTTTTCCTATTTACAATTTTTCTCATTCACCCCCTTTGCATCTAGGAATGCAATTGCACCCTCTTTGCTCATTAAGAACCATAAATCATATCATAGAATTAACACCAATGTCTAAGAGGTTAGATACTCCCCCCTACAACTAATCTCTTCCTGTGATTATTCTGTTCCCATGGACCTATTACCTCCCCATTAGCTAATATATGTTATTCAAATATCATTGTACTAATTTTGATAATTTCCCTCTTTACTTGTGGAGAAGATCTAGTTAAGATATGAGAGAGAAATTACTCCCAACCTCTTCCTTAAATGCTCAAATGATTCCATGCTATGGGTTTGGTGAATATATAAACAACCCTATTATTTTGTGGGAATATACTTCATATTCACAACGTAAAGACAAAATCCTATTCTCTAAGAAAGTGGTACTCTATGGGAATATGCTTGGTCTTTGAATTCAGAATATGATTCTTAGATATGTTGATAACACTTGTGTTATCACAAATAATGGGAATAATATCTGCATAAGTTACTTTCATATAACGTAAGCTTTGCTTCATCCATAAAATCTGAGTGTGGATAGATGTTGCTGCAATATACTCTGCCTCAACAATAGAAAGAGATATTAATGTCCACTCCTTTCTTAACCAATACACTAGGCATTCTCCAAGAAATAAATCACCTCCACTTGTGATTTTCCTATCATCTATATTTCCTTCCCAATAAGCCTTTGTATATGTTGTTAATGAGAATTTTTTACCTTAGAGATACCTTAAAACCATAATCCATTGTAGCTCTCAAATATTTGAGTATTCTTTTATATTATAGGATATGACTTTGTTTGGGGGTTGATTGATTTATTCTAACAAAACCAACAACTTGCATAATATCTAGTCTTGAAGTTGTTAAATATAAGAGGTTGCCAATTATTGATCTGTACATTTTCTAATATACCTTAGGTGACTCATTATCTTTGTTGAGCTTGAATCTAATGACCATTGGTGTACTGACAAGTGAGAATTTTCCATTCCAAATTTCTTCATCACTTCTTCAAAGTATTTTCCTTGGGAGATGAATATTCCTTTTGCTGATTTTGTAATCTATAAACCAAGGAAGAATGAAGGTTATCCAAGCATGGAAATTTTGAAATTCAACCTTCATATCAGCTGCAAAATTTTGACCGAGTTCATTTGCATCACTACCAAAAATAAGATTTTCAACATAAACAACAACAATCAAAATATTTCCATTTTTCATTTTTGATATATAAGTTGTTATATGTTACTACTCTTTTGAACCCATACTATAGTAAATATTTGTCTATTTTGGAATACAATGCCTTGGGTGCTTGTTTAAGACCATATAATTCCTCTTTTCAACCTACGCACATCACAAGAATTTTTTGATAACTGAAAACCTTCAGGTTGCTCAATGTAAACTTGTTCTTCAAGCTCACCATTCAAAAAAGATGATTTTACATCCATCTGGTATATCTTGAACTTTTTGTGATTAGAAAATGCTAAAAAAATTCTGATAGCATCTAATTTGGCTATAGGAGAAAATATTTCATCAAAATATAAACCTTCAACTTGAGCATAACATTTTCATATTGATTTTCCCATATTCCTCATCACTTATCCATCTTCATTTAGTTTATGTAGAAATTTCTCTATAGATCAGCTAGCTCTAATACCATGTAGAAATTCTACTGTAGATCACCTAATAATACAATGTAACTAAAGCAAAATAATTGATCTACTTCTACAAGAAAACTTGCGGAAGCTTAATCAAATTTGAGCAAGATAAAATAGACCACATATAATACATGAAGAAGAAATCAATCACACATGAACATAGAAGAATACTCTGGGGAAAGCCTAAGCTAAAAACCTCGCTATCTATATTATCATACAAGTGGAAATATCTTAGGATTACACAAAGCTTTAGCTCACAAGCTATCCAACTCTCAGTACAATCCCTCACTGCTGCTCATGGACAGAATAGATGACACATATGCCTTTCCTCTGCCCTCCAAGCCTCCTATTTCCTTGCAGAGTTTCTCCTGGGTCCTCAATCTTCCACCTGTGTGTAATCACCTCACACACTGCTCACTAACCTCTGAAATAACTATGCAACCCTAAAGGAGATAATTCCTTCTGCATGGATGAGTTTCCTATATAGGAAAATTCCCCCAGTTGATAGTACAATGTCCCTTCCTTTACTTTCAACTGGGTCTCTGTCTAAACTGACATCCATGAGTTATTTATGAGAAAATATTCAGTTATCTGAAGTACACTAGTTGCATGCATTGACTAACTGAACTCACAATCAGTTCCACAAATTGTTGGAACTAATCTAACTAGACTTAACTCAGTTAACTGAGCTAACTAATTACAACTCAAAGTACAACTCATCTTGATATCCTTAATTAAGGGATAACTTCCTCAATCAAAGGGATAATTGTTGCATGTCTTCACGTAGACTTCATGTTTGATTTTCTCTAACTAATTTACTCAATATGAATTAACTAATTATTTTTCAAACAGCTAGTGAGACTAAATTCGAATTTTAATTCTCAATTTTAATTCAGGGGACTAATTAAAATTGGAATCTATCCCGAAATGCTATTTATAGCAATGTTATTTTTAGCATTTCTATTTTTTTCTATTTCCAACAGAGTTGGAGTATATCATGAAATGCTATTTTTAACATTTCTTGTTGCCATTTTTCAACACTCCCTCTCAACAAGAAAGGCGTTCAACTCGAACCTGATCCTGAACCTTTGGAATGTTCTGCATGCAACACTTCTCTTAAGTTTTGTTGCTCCAACAACTCTAGAAACATAAAAAAATATCCAACCTGAATTAGAATGATGCCTCTATCATCAAAGTCTCTTACTGTTATTGCCTTTGTCAACTGAAAACTTTGCACCTTTGTGCTCTTCAGCATCTTACTGCTCTAGCCTCTGTCACTTTGATCTCTGACTGTATCAATCCCACTGATTCCTCCTACTACATTCATGTTGCTGCTAGTCCTACCTCCTAGCATGCATCTGCACTGCACCTCCTCTCATCATGTTGCATCATGCTGACTACTGCTACACTGCAACTCAGTTACTGAAAAGTAAGTAATTGATCTCCCATATAACCTCCTTTTTGGGCTAGAAACACCCTCTGATGTTGAAGCTCCCTCTATCACTCCATATGCATTTGTCTCTACCCACTCAGCCAGTCCTGCTACTCCTTGTTGGGGCTCCCATAGCAAGGTCTAATCAGAGAGGTTGGGTACCTCAAGGATCCTACTCCTATTTCAGCCTTCTTGGGACCATCACTTCACATCACCCCACCTCAGACCTGGAGGTATGGATGCATGTGATCCCTCTACCCACTTGGCTTGAAATTCCCCCTATTGGAGGTCTCTACATGAGAGGATGCCACCACTAAATCTCCTCTTGGATTCTCCTATTGTGGCTACTCCACAACGTCCTGAACTTGCTTTACCAATTGTAGCTCCTCCATAATTGTTTGAGACTTCTTCTAGTGTTGCATGTTGAGAGGTAATGTACTCTCCCTCTCAGCCACCAAGTCTCCAATAGTTGCCTTGCTCGTCAAGGCTTTTCATGCATCTTGAACCTCAAGAGAATACAAGTTCTTGATTCGTGAACTGATCTGATTCACCTGTCTCATGGTAATGTGTCTAAGGAAAACCTTTCCCTTACTGAAGAGTACATCATAGCCTTTGTCCTCCAGCATCGCGACTGATACCAAGTTATTCTTCAGTCCTGGCACATACTTCACATCTGTCAAGGTAATGCGAGCTCCATGGTCCCTCTAAAAAGAAACCGTGCCCACTCCTGAAAACCTATACTTTTCATCATTACCCATCTCTATGAGTATCTTGATGTCTTTCTCCTCCAAGGTGCCGAACAAAATCTTATCGTCAGTCATGTGGAATGAGGCTCCATTATCAAGAAACAACCACAATCCATCATCAATGAAACCATGCATGCGATGAGGGTAAAATCCAATTTGAACTGAGAGTCCAATGCCTCACCTTCAGATCCTTTCGAGGATCACTTCTTGGATTTCTTCAATGGACAATTAGTTGCATAATGGCCCACCTCATGATAATTAAAGCATCTCACTTTAGATTTGTCAATCTTCTTCCCTCCATGAGAATAACTTGATTTGGGATGAGAATCCTTCTCCTTCCCTTTCCTTGCCTTACTCGCTAAGGCACAATTTTCTTCATCCTCCTTGGATGAAGAACCCTCTCTGGTGTTTCTCCTGATCTCCTCCTGCATCAAATCCAACCATAGTCGTTCCCAATCTGGTAGTTTCTCTCTTCCATTCACTAAGTCTTGGTAGCTATGCCAGCTCTTAAGAAGATCGAGGAGAGCAAGACTCACCATGTGATCATCGGTTGTCATGATTCCTACACTTCCAAGCTCATCCCTTCAGGTTTTGAGCTTGTTCAAATATGTAGAGATCATGTTGCCCTTTTCACACTTGATTTTCCAAAACTTGTCTTTCAGTGCCAACTTCCTATGATTGCTATTGTTCTGATATAGATCTTTCAATGTCTTCCACATTGAAAATGGTGTCTCCTTCCCATGGAGACTCGAGACAATATAGTCTCGAACTCCATCCAGAGGAATCCTCCTTGCTCTAGCCACACATTTCTTCCATTCCGCCAATTCTTGGGCATTAACTGCTGCTAGTTTGGGGACTTCTTGATCAATGAAGTCCTTCAAACCATTGTCCTCTAATACTGCTTCCATGTGATCCTTCTAGGATATATGATTCGAGCTACCATCTAGGGCATACTCGAGTCTCAAACCATTGAACACCATTGGTGAACTTTGAGATGTGATAAGAATTCGATTTCTACAATCAAGAACTTCAAACTTTGAACTTCTCCCTCCTTTGTATACTGTTCTCTGCTTTGATCAACTCGGCTCTGATACCATGTAGAAATTCCTCTATAGATCAGCTAGCTCTGATACCATGTATAAATTCTACTATAGATCACCTCATAATGCAATGTAACTAAAGAAAAAAACTTGATCTACTTCTACAAACAAACTTGCAAAAGCTTAATCGATTTTGAGCAAGATCTAATAGAACACATATAACAGATGAAGAAGAAATAAATCACACATGAACACAGAAGAATACTCTGGGGAAAGCCTCAACTAAAAACCCTGCTATTTGTATTTTCATACAAGTGGAAATATCTCAGGATTACACAAAGCTTTAGCTCACAAGCTATCCAGCTCTAAGTACAATCCCTCACTGCTGCTCATGGATAGAATAGACAACACATATGCCTTTCCTCTACCATCCAGGCATCCTATTTCCTTGAGTGCTTTCTCTTTGGTCCTCAAGCTGCCACCTATGAGTAATTACCTCACACACTACTCGCTAACCTCTAAAATAACTGCGCAATCCTGAAGGAGATATTTCCTTTAACATGGATGAGTTTCCTATATAGGAAAATTCCTCCAATTGATAGTACATTGTCCCTTCCTTTACTCTCAACTGGGTCTCTGTCTGAACTGACATGCATGATTTATTTGCGAGAGAATATTCAGTTATCTGAAGTACACCAGTTGCATGCATGCATGCATGCATTGACTAACTAAACTCACAATCAGTTCCACAAACTGTTGGAACTAATATAACTGGACTTAACTCAGTTAACTGAGCTAACTAATTATAACTCAAAGTAAAACTCATCCTGTTCTCCTTAATTAAGCGATAACTTCCTCAATCAAAGGGATAATGGTTGCATGTCTTCACATAGACTTCATGCTTGATTTTTTCTAACTAATTAACTCATGATGAATTAATTATTTATTTTTCAAACAACTAGTGAGACTAAATTCGAATTTTAATTCTCAATTTTAATTCAGAGACTAATTAAACTTGGAATCTATCTTGAAATTCTATTTATGGCAATTCTATTTTTAGAATTTCTATTTTTTTTCTATTTCCAACAGAGTTGGAGTATATCCTAAAATCCGATTTATAGCAATACAATTTTTAGCATTTCTATTTTTAGCATTTCTTGTTGCCATTTTTTAACAGTTTATTCATGAAGACCCATTTTGCACCAATGAAATCTATGTCTACCACATGTCTTCTTATCATTGATCCATGCTATCTTTCTTGATATGTTAAGGGCCAATTATCAACCACATGTCACATGTACAAAAGGGTCCCATGTTTATGTGCTTTGCAATGCTTTTCTTTGTTAACCAAAAAGTGATCGAGGTTCTAAATTACATTATATGCCATATTGAGAAGGTTTATGTCTCCAAAAGTTTGTCTATCATGGTAGTTTCCCAATCTTAAACCCCCATGAACATTGTCACTTTTACTTATGGAATGACATGAATTTTCATGTTATCTGATGAAAATTTCTATGTCCCATGACTTTTTTAATTGTGCCACTGTGCCCAACACTTGGCTTGACCCTTCTGCAGAGAAAGGTGAATTTTTATGTCTGGTAACAGACATATTTCCATATATTGAGGTCTGTCAACTATCATTCCATGTAAGAAACGTTCCATGTCTCACCCAGCAAAAGGCCACTTTAGTATATGAACATGTTAAAGAAACATGCCATATCATCATCATGGTGAAATCATCATTCTACTAACCTATGCTACTAACTGGGTGCCACATCTTCTACTGTTGAAAAATCTCCTTCTACCATTTTTCATTGTGCCACATCACCATCAAGTACAAAAGGAAGGCCATGGGTCCTTTGTTTTTCAGCCAATTCCTTTGTTAGATTAAAATGGCTCAAGGTAATAATTTACGTCATCTTCTAGTGAATAGAGATTTCATTTTCCCATGGAGTCTCTCCATTTTTATGCTCTCCAATAAAAATCTTCCATGACACGACATGAGTTAGATTCTCTGATAGTGGGAAAAATCTTGTTCATGGACTATGCTAACTGCATGACCCATCCAAAATCTTCCCCAACAAAAATATCTCTAGCGCACCATCAAGTTTTAGGTCAGATAATGGGAAAATCCCATTTCACACCTTGTGTCAGTATGTGTGGAACCATTTTCCTTTGGAACCCTGCCAAAATTCAAACTATTATAACTCCCGATTCCTTCATATTTTTTAGAGTGTCATACATCATTCAAAATTTCTCTCAAAGGGCTTCTAACTTACCACTTTTCATATACATTTGTGCACTTTACTTGTAGGAAAAATTCCTTCGAGTATAGGCTGTAATAATCAACAAACTCTCGAAAAAATCCCCCTGAACTTGTATACTTGTTCACTTGACATCAATGACTATCCTTTGACATCAATGACAACACTTTTTTCAACAATTTGGTCACAAAATATTTCTTCTTTGTCCTTTCCAGTGGGTCCCTTTATGCTCCCTTCTTTCCTATAAGAGGAATCTACCAAGGTGATACCCTCTCCCATTTTATGTTCATTTTGATGGCTAAGGGATTAGGGTGCATTTTAAAATAAGTTGTTCACAAAAATCCTATATAGGGCCTTAAACTCCATGACCATGATTATTTGTCATCCTACTAGTAATTCATTGATGATACTCTTTTTATGGGTTTCCTACTATTAGAGAATCCTTCACCTTCAAAAGGAATCTTAATGACTTTCAAGTTGCCTCTAGAATTGAGATAAATCTATCCAAATACCATATCATTTTCTTCAATAATATACATTCTTTTCAAAACAACATTTAATGTATTTTTTTATTTTAAAGGAGCTCTCCTCCATCCAAATACTTAGGACACCCTCTCATGGACAATTTCTTTTTCCTCTATGGTTGGGAAGATCTCTTGCTGAAGTTTGAGAAAAGGCTAGTAAGTTGTACCTTAAAATACCTGAACATAGCTAGGAGACTAACACCCCTCAAATATGTACTTCGACGAATGGCAATATGTATTCGAGGCCTTGGTATTAGAAAGGTTGTTACCTTGAGAAGGACTATGTTGGAAAGAAAGTGGACTCTAGTAACCTGGGAAAAGGTGTGCTGGCAAAAAATGAAGGTGATGTTTTCCTACGATACTTAATAACATTAAGTGGTATCTTGGTATAAAAGGCATGGTGTCATTGGATCATTCCTGAAACAATCCTTGGGGAAGTTAAGGAAGGGAAAATGTACACCTAATGTTGTAGAATGAGACTTGATCCATGCTAAAATCTAAATTAAATGATCCCATATATTGAATTTTGCATGGGATAACAAATATCTTGTTTAGAATCACATCATTTTAGAAGGAAGGGATGGAATTCAAGCTCCATTCTAGGAAGATTCATGGAATCAAATGTTCAAACTAAAAAACCTTGATGATTCCTAATACGTAGAAAACAACATGGATCAATAGAGGAGATTCACCATAAGTCAGTATTGAGACAATCTCGACAAGCACTTACAATGGATTGTCAACAAAGTAGTAGAATAAAGAAGTGAACACAAAATGATGGGATAATTTTTTGAAATAACTTACCACTAGAAATATTAAGATCCAATTAGGTATAAACAAGCTACATTGGGAATACAAACCTATAGGCAAATACAACTTGAAAGAAGCATCCAACCTTTCCAAAAAACCCCTCCTGAAGAAATATATGGAAAAAAAATATCTAGCCCAAGATATCCCATTACTTGTGTTTATTGGTTCATGGGAAAATTTTAACATGGGATTTTTTACAAATACAAGGACTTTAGCAAATAGGTCTTTGCCTCTTATGTATGAAAAATTCAAAAGATGCAAATCATTTACTTAATGCTTGTTCCCTTTATGTTTATCTATGGGATAAAGCTACCATTATTTTGAGGCAATCAAACCAATATATGAACAACATAGACTTTATCATAGAAATGTGTATAAGCTTTTCTTTCACACAAGAAACCATCAATAGATAATGGAAATTATGACCAAGGATTTTCCTATGGGAAATTTGGAAATAATAGAATAGGAAGATCTTCAAAACCTTGTCAACTTTGATAGATTTTGCATGGAAAAGAGTAGGATAAGGCATAAAATAAATTGTGCTAACAAAAAATTAGATAGCTCATATTGGACTTGTAATGCTCATGAAGCCACAATTCTTGAATATTTGTGTATCTATCATTCCACTCAAGTTTGAATATTCAATCCTTGTTAGCCTAGATACTCAAGTCCATGTAAATGAAATCTCCTCGTAGGGACTTAGTAAAACTAATTTTGATGGGGAATCCAATGGAAACCTATGACCAAACAATTTTGGAGGTCTTTTTAGGGATAACAAAGGAACTATTCTTATAATTTATGGAGGGTCATTAGGTATAGGAAACAATAATGTCATGGAGTTGTTTGTATTGGAATTTTGTCTACAGGTAGCCATTAGGAACAACTTCATGAATCTTATATATGAAGTAGATTCATAATTGATAATGGGGAGGGTCAAACAATTATAGTATGGTTCATCCCCATCAAATGTTTTGATATGCTAGAGATTGGAAGGTGGCTTGGAAAAAATATAAATCCTTCTATGAGAACTATCATCTTCAATTATTAAACATGTTAGATTATCATGAAACAAACTCACAGATAAATTGCAAATGAGGGAAACAACTACAAAAAATCCCCCATAAACACCCAATGGAATTGAAACATTTATGATTCATTTAAATTATAATGCCTATGCATTGCATTAGATGGTCACCTTCCCCACGATGATGAATATCATGGTTGATATTGGGATATTAATGGGACATTATGGGAAAGGGAGGTGGAGGCTTGTGCCCTCATTAACATGGTGTGGGAACTCAAGGCCTCCCCATGCACATGAGTATCACCTTTGGATTTTGACAATGGTTTTGTGGTTTGATGTAGTGGTTGGTTCATCTTGGCATCATCATTTTGTAGCTAATGTGTTTATTTGGATCATTTTCATGGAAGAATAGGAGTTCTAACATCGATACTAAGACAATTTTGGAGAAATTTAGTAATAATAACCCTCCTAGCATCTATTTAATAAAGTTCATTTACACATATATGGGATGCTTGTTTAAGAGAGAAATCATCTCTATCATCTGAAATTCCATACTCTTCAATGCTAGCTTAATTTCATATGCTAATAGCACCCATAGGAGAAGGTCTCTTCATATTGATTATGTGAAAATCAATAAAAGTGTTCGGAAGAAAGAGGAATAAGGAAATTACCTTCATTTCGGCAAAAAAAGACATCCTTTGGGGGTGTATAGGCCCAATTTTGTGGTTATAGTCTTAGGTTTTGTTAGCTTTTCCATTTCTTGGATTTTCTCTTCGGAATTTTTTCTCCTATCTTGTTTTCTTATCTTTGTTTCACTAAGTGTTCTTTCTATTTTTGGGTTTTTTCTAAGTAGAAGCAATCCCATTGTGGCCCCACTCCAAAATTCTAGTATTCTTTCAATTTTTGCTCAAATGTTTCTTTTGGATTTGGTTCAGTGAGGGTATATTTAGTCTATTTCTATTGCTAGTTTCTAGTCAGCCTTTTTTGGTGTTTTTGATGTTAAGGAATTTTATTTTCATCATTTCCTTTTAGTTTATTATTCCATATCTCTTTCTTATTGAAAATGAAAGAAGAAAGTCTCAATTTTGATTTTTTCCTTAATCAAATTGACGAAATTTGAAATTCCACATTAGTAGACAATTTGGATGAGTTAACTGAGGTGACATAGTTCTTATAACTCAATTAAGAACACTGGATTCAAGTTAGTGAGTTGAAGTTTAGTTTACTTGAGTTGATTCCTAAAACATAGGAGTCTATCTCACTTAATTCGAGTTAGGGGTCTGAAGTTAAGTTGTGTTTAGTGATTCCTAAATTTTAGGAGCCTAGGTTGAGTTAATTTAGGTTGTAGAAATTTAATCAAGTTAAATTGATCCAGGTTGATATTGGTGGCCACTCGCCTATTCCACCTAGAATTCCAGTCAGTTTCATCTGTTTCCTTATTTATTGCAGCGTTTACTATTTATAGCATTTTTTTGAGTCTTCAACTTCTGGAGCAGTTTTGACCCCCTAAACGACATTTTTTGAGGTTCATAACTGATGAGCCTCATCATTGGGTAATTATATGGGCCTTAATTCACTACCTAGCTAGTCAAATCAACTCTTACTATTTATTAGATGTTTTGATTATATTTTGTTTAATGAGATGAGTTAAAGTGAGATATTATGCATAGTGGACTAATATGCATTGAATGTAGGTTTGGAAGAGAAAATCAAGGAATTTTTGCAAGAATAAGGATTGAAACTCAAATGGGACAAGGGAGAGAGATTTTAGGAGGTAAATCCTGCTCGTTTACTCCTCCCCTATTCGAATATTCCTCCATTAATAACACCATCTCGGAGTGCAATCAACCAAGTCATGAAGATCGAAAGGCAGCCAAGCAAGTGATAGACAAAGAGTTATTTCATCTTGAGTTTGGGAGCTGAGCCTCCTCAGATTTAAGGAGGTCATTGGGGACTTTGTTGTATAAGTAGAGAGGCCTAGAGCCTCATTAGGATTCAAATTTTTATTGTAAAAACACTTGTTATTTTCGAGCTCCAGACTTGTGGAAGACATTAATGTAATTTTCTGTTTTGATAATGAAAATGAGCTTTTTCTTAGTCCAACACTGAGTTGACTCAGAGGGCTGAAGCTATTGGGTTAGGGCCCAACCCTAGAAGCAAAGTCTCCTCTTGTTGTATCTATATTCTTGGCTTAGTTTCATAGATTCATGGTTAAATGGTCTTTAGAAGTATTTCATTGCAGGTAATGTAGATTTGATTAGTTGTTTATTAGTTTTCTTCCATTTGTGCTTTACTTTAGTATTAGGTTAGAAGGGATAAAAGGAACACCACAAATATGTCAATAGGTGTCTTGGCCTCACCTCTTCCCTCATTGATCATGATTTGAGAAAAAGACCCTTATGCAACCCCAAAAAGACAAATTTCCATTTTCTCATAAGATTAGAGTTCACTGTACTTGAACCAACATTTGATTAGTTTTGAAAGTGTAGAATTTAATTATCGTATCTTCCATCTTCAATCTTACAATAGATCTCATCCATGATTCCATTTTATTAAAATTTTCCTCATACATAAAGTAGACAGCTAGTTCATTAAATTCTTCTTTTCTATCTTGTTAGAATTCTTCTTGTTTACATGACTTTTTGGAAATTATAAATGTTTTATGTAGAGCAGGTGCTTTAGAAATATAAAGAGATATCATAGTAGGCAACCACCTTCTAACTTCATCCATCCATAATCATTCCTTTCTCTCACCAAGATCTTCACCAATCTCATCATTTTGCATAGAAATTCCTCCAAGCTTGTTGAGCGAATCAAACCATCTCCTAACCTTAGTTTTGAGTTCTAAGTGATCCTAGGAATTTTATCATTCCATTCGCCCCATCCACCACCTTCCCTAAGCCTTCCATCACCTCCATCAAATATCGTTTTTCTCTCGGTTGTATCCTATAGAAATATAGGGAATCTTGTAGGTTTCTAGTAGATCTTGTAGGTTGCCTTGTAGTGGCCTATTTTGAGGCCGAATTGAGGGAAAACCTTTAGGAATCCATAGCAGGTCACCCAAGGGTCTCCCAAACCTTCCAACCTTCTCTTGAAACTCCCAACCATCCACCAACATTACTAAGCCGCCTACCACATCACCAAAAGAGATTAGGATTTACACTTGATTTTCTATAAAAAGAATAAAAAGAACAAAACATATTTATTTCAGCCCTTTACATGCACAATAGTGATTCTTGATGTCTTGAATTTCCATACTTTAGATAGTACCGTTTCATACATGTTAGCTTGGCATTCTTGTAAAGCATAGTTTCTCAGTAGTTAGTTAGAGAATGGTGTGTTTTTAGCATAGAATTTCAGTCATTTTTCTTATTTGTAGTAGACAAGCTTTCTGCTAGAGTAGATTTCTCTTTCTTTCATTAGCAATCAAGCTTCTTTTGAATCCATAATAGTCTAGATAAACTCTAGTGGTCTCTCGCCAGTTGAACAGTGACAAGAGGCAGAACCATAACTTTTACTTTGTGTATATAGCATTGTCACCTCCAAGTTTGTACGAACTCCAGGTTGATAAAGTAAAGATGATAGCTCCAGGAGTTGCAGCACAGTTGCTGCAATATTGGTGCTCATCACTTTTTGGTGCCATTTCTGGGGAGGTGTCGAAGTAATATGTGATTACTGCTTTCTTTCTTCTATTTCTTGTTTCTCATATTATGCTATTAGTTTCATTTATGTAAAAGTAATTTAGTTTTTTCCTTTTTCATTCTAAATTCTTTTCTTTCCTTTCCATTATGCAAGAAAGATTTCAATTAAGTAGTTAATTTTTTTCACTCAATTAGTAGTTTTCATTTAGTCTGCAATTTCAATTCTGCAATTACTTTCAACGCTTGAAATAAACACAAAACAAAACAATTTTTTTCTTTTTCATGCCTCGTAGGAATTTCAAGCAACCAACTTTCCCTCTTCTTTGGTGGCTATGAACTGGACGAACCCTTAGGTGAGAAACTAGATAGATTTGAAGAATCTACAAGGGAAAAAGAAGAAGGAGAACCCATCCATACCGAACCTATGGCTAAATACGGAAATGACAGAGTAAATAGAGAAAGAGTTGAGGGTGCCTTCCCCATCAAGGAAACCAATGGGGATACTAAGATAAAAAATATAAGCCCTTCTGCCCTTCCTCATTTCCATGGCCTAACCACAGAAGATCCAGACACTTTCTTATTTGAGTTTGTTGTCATATGCCAAACCTATGACTATAAAAATGATGAGCAGAAGTTGAAACTATTTCCATCCACTCTCAAGCATGCAGCTTTGCGATGGTTCATGGGTTTACCTGGAGATAGTATCACAACTTGGGCTCATATGCAATAAGCCTTCAACAACAAGTATCAGGACTAATGTAGGTCTAAAGACACTAAACAAGAAATTTTCAAGATGACCATAGGAAATTATGAATCCCTAGAGGATTATGAAGAAACATTCCATCTTAGCTAAAAAAGGACCAAGTGCACACTTAAGCCTGAGTCCCTGAAGTTGGTCCTGCTTAGAGGAGTAAGGGAAGACCCTCTAGATACCCTACACCTGTTAGCAGAAGAGGATATCTACTAGTATTCCTATGAGGATATCAAGATTGTCTTTAGAAACCATTCTAGGGCGGCCAGGAAAAAGGGTAGGGGTAGTCAATATATGGTCAGTCCATCCTCTTCCAATTCATCCATCAAGGGTGAAATTCGAAATATGCTAGAGAATTTCAAAAGTGAGATGCTGCAAACCCTTGCCCTACAGATGGACATTATGCACATTAAGAGAAAGTAGGAGGACGCAGAGAGATCCTTGGCTATTGTTTGTCCTAGATGCACTAGGAGGCACCCTAGGAATGAATGTCCATTGAATTCTAATGAAATTTACTCAGCCTATGAAGAAAGCCACTCCAAAGACAAGTGGCCCTCTTTACATAGACTCAAAGTTGTATGTCAAGGAGCTGAAGGGATCACTGAGCAACTCTATTACATAAACTAAAGGAGACCTCATGGGCCTAGTCCATACCAGCAGGGCGTGCAAGGGTCATCCCATGCATATTACAATCCAAACCAAACCACATCCATACCTCTTTGGGGGCCCCCTGCTCATCTTTCTTGGTCTTCACCTCTTCCTTGGTCTTGTACCTCAATATCATTCCTAGCCAGGAAGCTAGTCATTTCAACCATATGCTCCGCCACAACCTTAGTGGAATGCACTGCCCTAGGGGTGGAGGCCCTAATACAACAATGTTCCAACTTTATTGCCTTCACCACCTATCCAACCAAAAATTTTACACTTTGCTCCACCTAAACAACCCTAGATGCCTACCCAACCAAATTGAACCCAAACAATAGACATGCACAACAAGTATACAGTGGAGAGACATCATATCCAGCTTATGTTGTGGAGATTCAGGAAATCAACCTGAGATATGGGAGAGTAATCCCAGACAACCAACCTATACCTCCATCTAGGGAGGTTGAGGAATAAAGAGAGGAAAGCATTCTTAAAGTAAATTCACCACCCTTTCCTGAGAGATTAACCCAACTTCTCCAACCTACCCCAGAAGAGACTAGACTTATGGGAGAATTAAAAAACCTGTATCAAAATTCCACTTCTCCAAGCTATTAAGGATGTACCTATTTACAACAAGTTGATTAAGGAGAATTTCTTCAAGCATCTAAGGAGGCAGAGAATAGATTCCCCTACCATTAATGTCATTGGACAACTATCTGACTTAATGCTGGGGTAGGTAATCTGTCCAAAGTATTTGGACCCTAGAAGCCCTGTAGTAGATGTTCATATCAATGGCACCATTTTCAAACACAATTTGATTGATCTTTGGGTTGCCATTAATGTGATGACCAAGGACACCATGCTCAATCTTAAACTCCAAGGTTCATTAAGGAATATCAAAAAAGTTCTGCAACTTGAAAACCACTCCACAGTGATCCTTGAGGGGATTGTGGAGGATGTGATAGTCTCTATTGATTCTTGGGAATACCCTACACATTTCCTAGTTCTCCAGCCTAAGGATAAGCTTACTGGTTACCCTCTCATCCTTGGGAAGCCCTGGTTAGCCACTATCAATTCTTACATTAGCTGCAGAGCTAGAAATATGACCATCAAGAATGGGCATATGTCCAAGAAGTTAGTCATATACCCTCCTGCTCAGCATCTCTAGAACATGAATTTTTAGAAATTATAAATGATTGATGTAGAGCAGGTGCTTTAGAAATATAAAGATATCTCATAGAAGGCAACTACCTTCCAACTTCATCCATCCATAATCATTCCTTGCTTACACCAAGATCTTCACCAATCTCATCATTTTAGATAGAAATTCCTCCAAGCATGTTGAGAGAATCCAACCATCTCCTAACCTTGGTTTTGAGTTTTGAGTGATCATAGGAATTTTCTCACTCCGTTCCACCCATCCACCACCTTCCCTAAGCCTTCCATCACCTTTAGAAACCATTGTTTTTCTCTCAGCCGTATCTTGTAGAAATACAGGGAATCCTATAAGTTTCTAGTACATCCTATAGAGTTTCCTGTAGTGGCCTGTTTTGAGGTCGAATTAAGGGAAAATCTCTAGGAATCCACACCAAGTCACCCAAGGGTATCCCAAACCTTCCAACAATCTCCTGAATCTCCCAACCATCAACCAGCATCACTAAGCCACCTGCCACATCACCAAAAGAGAATAGGCTTTACACTTGATTTTCTATAAAAAGAGTAAAAAGAACAAAACAGATTTATTTCAGTCCTTTACATGCACAGTAGTGATGTTTGATGTCTTGAATTTCCATGCTTTAGACAATAGCATTTCATACATGTTAGCTTGGAATTCTTGTAAATCATAGTTTCTCAGCAGTTAGTTAGAGAATGTAGGTTTTAACCCTGTACATGAATTACCTGCATACGAATTCTTAAAACATAGAAAATAAATAATGCGAGAGCATAACACATAAAACACATATACACAGAGATTTTACCCTAGATCCCAAAACCGGGACTACCATCCTGATTTTTCATTATGTTCCTTTCAATGTTACAATACATATATATACATACAGAAACATCTAGTACCATAGACCGAAAAACGATCCCACCCAAAACCATGTTCTAAAACCATGCACAAAACTATAGTTAGGTTCATCTCACCTAATATAGGGTCCCAAAAAAATTTCCCCAAGGCACTGTCCCAGACCCCATAGAGGGGGGCTACACACCACCCTCAAACCCCCTGTGACCTCCCCGTTGTGTAATCGGCGCAACAAAGGGGGGGCATAAACCCCCCGGTTAACTAGGGGGACTAATCGTGGAAAGAATATAACATAGCGCAACATTCTCCCACTTGTTTTCTTATTTCCACAGGGGGCCATAGGTAAGATTAGTCATTTATCTAGTCCTGCAATTCCCATTGTTTCTCTACACCAAGAGAACTTCTCCGAACTCACAAATTTTGTCAATGCATTTGCAATATTCCTTAAAGTCTCCACCTTTACCAACAACGCCCTTTTGTCTTCTATCATATCCCTCAAAAAGTGATACTGAACATCAATGTTCTTTGTATTTTAATGGTAAGTAGGGTTTTTGTTAAGAAAATTGCACTTTGGCTATCACAGTCTATTCTTATATCTCCCTGCACTAACCCCATACTTGAACACAATCTTTGGAACCAAACTGCTTCCTTGCTTGCATGAGTGGCTGCCATGTATTTTTCCTTTGTAGTTGATAATGGCACTACAGATTGTTTCTTACTAATCCAACTGACTGCAACCTCTAAATAGGTTAAACACATACCCACTCGTAGATCTTCTCTGATCCAGATCTCCATCCCAGTCTGCATTTACAAAGCCATGAATATCCAAAACTCTCTACAATCCTGGTCTTCCTTGGTAGCACAAACCATAATCACTAGTGCCACACAAATACTAGAAAACCTACTTCACTGTTGTCCAATGCTCCTTCCCTGGTTTTGACATAAACCTGCTCAATACTCCCATTGCGTGTGCAATTTCTGGTCTAGTACAGAACATTGCATACATCAGGCTACCAATTGCACTTGCATGTGGAACACGGGACATGTCCTCTTCCTCTTTTTGTGTCTTGGGACACTATTCAACAGATAACATTACACCTACAGGAATAGGAACCTTCACTAGTTTACTATCTTGCATATCAACCTCTGTAATATTGTCTTGATATACTTCCTTTGGTTTAACCAGAGCTTCCTCTTTGCCCGATCTCTCTTAATTTCCATGCCCAAAATATAGTTTGCAGCACCACGATCTTTCATGTCGAATTTGGAAGACAATTGGGTCTTTAAATCCTCAATAATTTCTTTGTCATTTCCAACCAGCAACATGTCATCCACGTAGAAGACAAGATAAATAACATGGTAACCAATTAATTTAAAATACACATAGTGATATGCTTTTCTTCTAGTGAAGCTAATTCCTGGTATAAATGTATCAAATTTCTGGTACCACATGCTTGGTGACTATTTTAGCCCATTCAAAGACTTCTTTAACTTGCATACCAGTTCTTTCTTACACTTCACCGCAAGGCCTTCAGGTTGCTTCATGTAGATCTCCTCTTCCAGATCCTCATGTAGAAATGTTGTCTTCACATCCATTGGTTCTACCTCAAAATAAAAAGCAACAACAACAGATAAAAGTAATATAATAGAAGCTACCTTGGCAACAAGAGAAAAAATATCACCAAAATCAATTCCCGACGCCTGGAATAACCTTTTGCTACCAAACAAGCTTTGTATTTCTCCACCTTTCCTTCTGCATTTTTCTTCTTCTTGAACATCCATTTGCTGCCAGTGGGTTTCCTTCCAGCCAAAAACTCCACCAGATCCCATGCCTCATTTTTGTGCAAAGATACCATTTCATCAACCATGGCCTCTTTCTAGATTTTTCCATCCTTTGAATCTATTGCTTCCTTCATAATTTTTAGATCATCATCAGTAATAGATAAAGAAAAATTTGAACAGAAAGCAGATGGACTATACCTTTTTGGTTGCCTTCTTTCTCAAACTGATCTTCTCACAACTGGAGTTTGTGGCTCTTCATATTTTGATTCCTCTTCTGTTATAGAGTCTAATTCTTCCTCCTTTAGCTCAAACTCTATCTTCTCAGGTTCCTTTGATGGCACTTCATGTTTAATTTCATCTTTAACCTCTCTAAAAACCACATCTCAGTTGTACACAACCTTCCTTATTACTGGGTTCCAATGCTTATAACCCTTTAAACCATCTTTGTAACCAATAAAGATGCAATTTTTAGATTTACTATCCAACTTTGTTCTTTTCTCCTTTGGAACATGTACATATGCATCACATCAAAATACCCTCAGATGTGAAAGAGTGACTTTCTAACTAGTCCATACCTCTTGTGGAGTCTTATCCTCCAACGCTGATGAAGGTGATATGTTGACCAAGTAACATGTTGTCTCCACTGCCTCTGCCCAGAATTCCTATCCTAATCCAACACCACTTAGTGTGCTTCTTGCCCTTTCCATCAAAGTCTTATTCATTCTTTCCACAACACCATTTTGCTCAGGTCTATATGGAGTAGTCTTCTATCGTTCTATACCACACTTCTTACAAAATTCTTCAAATTCCTTCTTGCAAAACTCTCCATCGTTATTTCTCCTTAGCACCTTTATCTTCTTCTCTGTCTGGTTTCCCACCAGAGCCTTAAATTCTTTAAACCTTTCAAAGACTTCAGATTTCTTCTTAAGGAAATATATCCATGTATTCCTTGAGAAGTCATATATAAATGATACATAGTACATAGACTTACCT
>APFE030301687.1:71756-86745 GCA_000404065.3 Pinus taeda
CATCAGTCTGTCACACAGACGATTGTCTATCCTATGTACATGAAAATGAATTTATAAAGTTGAGCATGGGAATGCCCGTCTCAGCTAGATCATGAAAAAATGTTGTCAAAATAATGTATTGTATTGTATCTTATTACAGGTCACCCCCCAGCTCGGAAAGACTTCAGGTCCTCATAGTAAAGCATTTCACCCGACATCAGAAAGATTAATGACCTCATGCTTTAGGGGGCAACTGTTATAGACTTTTTTGGGCACTTCAACCCCAATCATAAATTTTCATAAACTGAGGGCTCCTAAGTCTCTAAAAGTGTTGCTTCACTGCCTAAAGGAACAAGGTCAATTGATTACATCATCTCCGAGAAGTTCTCCACTAAAAACTGCTCATAAATGGTCAAATTGGACCATACTGAAAGCTCAATGCATAGGGTACGATGCATATCATCCTCCCAATGTACAAGGTGCGATGTATACTTATTTGCTCCTCTGTAGGGTGCGATGGTCAGAAATGGACAAATGGTAGGGACAAAAATCGAGGTGGAAGATCATGGAATCTTCCAGAAGCTTCCCCTCTGACACTTGCCTCTCCATTTTCGACCAAGGATGAGTAAGACATCATCATTCTCCAAGTGGAAGCAGGAACTATCAGAGAGAAGACACTAATCAAGATCCCAAAAGATGACTCACCTCTTTTTGTAATCATCTATATATGGATCCCTCATCACAGAGATCCGGATGCTGGAATTTTGTATCTTATAGAGAAGTGTTGTTGGTTTTCTGGTGTACATTCATAGTGTTGGGTGATCTAAGCTTTGCTTGAGGTGAAGAAGGGCTTCTTAGCTGGAGGATGATGCTGGGTCAGAGCACATGGTTGTGATCCTCTTGCTACTTTTCATCTTAATAAAGCTATTCTTGTTTCCCTCCATATTCTTGTGTACTTGTTTTATATATGCATTTATATGGTTAATACACATCTGATCCTGTATTATTTATGAATTTAGATCCTTGTTTCTTCGATAGTAGTATGTTACTGTGATTCCACTGGTTCTTTTGAAGCTGGGCATATAGAAGAAGCAATGAAGCTCTATCAAGAAGGAGAGTAAATCAAGCACAAGACTCAGGTTGGTCTTCTTGGTTCTCCTCTTGTCTATTTTCATAAAAGAAAACAATCGTAGACTTTGATTGTTTGTTTCTAAGATAGCCACCCATCTTAGTGGGAATAGCAGCATCCGAGTGGGCACTATTCCTGGATAACACCATTAGGACAGGTCAAAAGGATGTCAAAGACTCCCCCCTCCCTGACACATCTTCTCAGAATTTCATCAGGGCCAAGTTTGAAGAGGTTGCCGCCAATCCAGGTGAAGGAGGTTCTCTTCCACACATTCTTTCTTTTATCCTTGGAGGATAGATTCAATGGGAACTGTGCTGATACCAAATAGTTTTCTATGTCAGCAAACCATGGAGAGAGATTTGAAATGGAAAATAAGTGCTCATCCAATAACTGATCATCAACCATTCCCTCTTCACCTGTAGGAAAAGTTAATATGGACAAAAATTCTGCAACAACATTTCCTTTCTAGGCTTATCAGTAATAGTTAGATCAAACACCCATAATAAAAGTAATAATCTAATAATCCGAGCATTCACATAAAGTTTATTCATTAAATATTTGATTGCAACATGGTGAGTATGTACAAATGTTTGATAGCCTATAATATAATGCCTAAATTTGTTCAATGAATGCACAACATCCAAGAGCTCCTTTTTGGTCACTGTGTAGTTCAGTTCGACCTTTGACAGTTTCTTACTGATAAAGTAAATGGCATAAGGAAATTTCTCATATATCTAGCCTAGGGTTGTTCTTATGGATTTGTGTGAGGCATCAACATGAATATGAAAAGGAAGGGCCCAATTTGGGCCTCGGAGAATTGGTGCAGTGATTAGCTTGTCCTTCAGGGTATCTAGGGCCTCTTGACAACTTTTTGACCATACAAACTCAGAGTATTTGGAAAATAACCCTAAAAAAGGAGAAGCCAACTTACTGAAGTATTTTATAAACCTTCGGTAGTATCCAGCTAACCCTAGGAAATTTTGACATATTTCTTCTTTTGTGGAGGTGGGACCCTTTCGATGATAGCTATTTTGTTTGGGTCCACCTGCAGTCCTTGTTGAGATATTGAATGACCTAGCACGGTCCCTGCATTCATCAAGAATTCACATTTCTCGGGACTGAGAGACACATTCATTTCAATGCATATGTGCAAAACCTTACCTAAGTTGGATAGAGCCTCCTCAAAATCACCTCCATAAGGTGTGAAACCATCCATATATATTTCTACTACATCATGGACTAACTCAGCAAAGATACTTAGGACTATTCTCTGAAAACTAGAAGGTGCATTACATAGGCCAAAAGGAAGGACACTAGAGGTGAAAGTACCCCAAGGAGAAGTGAAGGTGGTTTTATCCTGGTCTTCCAAGCTAATTTGGATTTGATTTTACTCACTGAATCCATCTAGGAAAGATAAAAACATTTTCCCTACCAGGCCATCTAGCACTTGGTCGATAAAAGGTAGAGGGAAATGGTCCTTCTTTTTGGCTTTGTTTAACTCCCTCTAATTGACACAAATCCTTCACTTACCATTTTTATTTGGAACCAACACCAAAGGAGAGACCCACTCACTATTTGAGATAGGGTAAATGAGTCACACATCTAGCAATTTTTGTAGTTCTTATTTGACTATATCTTTAAGAGCTTAATCCTCCTTTGGGATTGTTGGACTGGCATGCAACCTTCCTTGATATAAATATGGTGAGTACACACCGAGAGGTGCACTCCCTTCATTTCTTGGTAACTCCAAGCAAAGGCATCTAGATGTTCCTTTAGCATGTTGCACAACTTTTCTTCTTGGAGAATAGAAAGAGATGGATTGTTTTTCAAAGTTCTCTTGGGGACGAATTCTATGGTTTTGACATGGATAGGGTTGGAGTCAGCTAATAATAGATCAATTTGATGGTTTTTTGTTTAATGAGATGAGTTAAAATGAGATATTATGCCTAGTAGTCTAATATGCATTAAGTGTAGGTTTGTAAGGGAAAATCAAGGAATTTTGGAAAGACTAAGGTTTGAAACTCAAATAGGAAAAGGGAGAGAGATTGTAGGAGGTAAATACTCCTCATTGAGTCCTCCCCCATTCAAATATTCCTCCATTAATCACACCAGATCGCAATGCAACTAGCCAAGTCATGAAGATCAAAAGGCAACCGAGCAAGTGATAGAAAAAGAGTTAGTTCATCTTGAGTTTGGGAGCTGAGCCTCCCTAGATTTAAGGAAGACATTGGGGAATTTAGTTGTATAAGTAGAGAGGCCTAGAGTCTCATTAGGATTGAATTTTTGTTGTAAAAACACTAGTTATTTTCGAGCTCTAGACTTGTGTAAGACATTGATGTAATTTTATGTTTTGATAATGAAATGAGTTTTTCTTGATCCAACACTCAGTTAACTCAGAGGGCTAAAGCTCTTCAGTTAGGTTCCAACCCTAGCAGCAAAGGATCCTACTCTTGTATATGTATGCTTGGCTTAGTTTCATAGATTCATGGTTAGATTGTCTTTAGAAGTATTTCATTAGAAGTAATGTGGATTTGATTAGTTGTTTATTAGTTTGCTTCCATTTGTGATTTACTTTAGTAGTAGGTTAGAAGGGATAAAAGGAGCACCCTAAATATGTCAGTAGGTGTCTTGACCTCACCTCTTCCCTCAGGGATCATGATTTGAGGAAAATACCCTTATGCAGCCCCAAAAAGACAGATTTCCATTTTCTCATAAGATTTTGAGTTTATTGTACTTGAACCAGCATTTGATCATTTTTGCAAGTGTAGGATTTAATTACCATCTCTTCCATCTTCAGTCTTATAGTAGATCTCATCCATGATTCAATTTTATTCAACAATTTTCCTCATGCATGAAATAGACAGCTAGTTCATTAAATTATGTTTTTCTAGCTTGTTATAGGGAGATGTCATGATAATGGTTCAGTGCAGATCAAAACCATAGATGTAGAGGCCATTCCTTTACTTGTTAATGGGCATAGACTGAAAGTTTACAAGAGACCATTGTCAAAGCAAGAGTTCATTGATGGTATCAATAAAATGGTGATGGTGGTGGAGCAAGTTTAAGCTCCTACCTCATAAAGTCACTGAGAAAAAGAAAAAGAAAAATAAGGACTTAGGTGAAAACTTCCATGAGGCGCTTGAGTCCACTATTGGGTTGAAAAACTCTTGGGGCAGCCCAATGGTGTCAAAAAAAGAAAAAAAAACAAGAAATAAAAAGATCTCTAGGTGAAAACCTCTCTTGAAGCACCCAGGGCAAGCAACTAGAATGAAAACCTCTTAGAGGGAGGCTAGTTGTTTTCAAAATAAAAAATGAAAAAGAGAAAAGAAAAAATCATAAAAAATTGTTTGCACATTAGTTGGAGTACGATCAGAGAGAAAAGGAGAATCAAAAGGGACCTATTTCGCTCACATTTTTATTTTTCAATCCATTATATTTCATCATTCCACCATTCCTTTCATTTATTCACTCATTTTCCTTAGTTTGCAAAGGTACTGTGTTTTCTACAAGATTCATTGTAAACCTACAGGATCCCCTAAAAACCTACAGGATGATCCTGTAGGAGTTACAGTGGCTTCGAAATCCTAAAATGAGTAACCCTAGGGCAAGGAAATGACCTACCCATGTAAAAAAAAAAAAAAAAACCTACATCATAACTTCATTACCATACCTCTCTCCACCATGATCACCCCTGCATCCATCATAAAAAGAAATCAGTTTTAAAAAAAAATTCACAGTCTTCAAAATAAAACACAAAGGAAAATGATATAGGGAGCAGAAGGGAACAACACCTGAGTGCACTTCTCATTATTCACACTCCTATACCTCTTCTCTATACATGTCATCATCCTCAAAGTCCCAGTAGAAGAAATGATTAAAAATTCTGAGGGCGAAGTAGGTACAAGACATCCTGTAGGAAATCTTCTAGTAGCCTATCCCACAGAATAAAAATCATGAGTAATAGCAAGCTTCGAGCATGAAGATCCAAGGGTAGAAGAAGCTCCAGACCGGCAAAAATACCATCATCTTCAACACTAGGTACCTTCACATCAAAGGAATCATCAAAGGGAAATAAAAAAGGAAGGAAAAATAACATGTAGGCAACACACAACAAGCACCTCATGTCTTTAAAAAATTGTAGCAAGGTATTAGCGCCATAGGTAAGTATCTCACTTCACTCTTTCATTTGCATTATGTAGTCAAAATATGTAAAGGTTGTGAGTGAGTTGGTTTATAAGTGAAAGGTGGCCAGTTAACTTGGCCACCTTTGTTCGTTTGACAAAGACAAAATAGTTGGTCCTCCCACACGTGGCAGCAATCAAGTCAAAAAAGAGAGGAGGAGGATGAAGATAGTTAAGGCCACAGATGCCCAAAGTGGGAGTTGACTAATAGAAGAGGAGAATGATGAGGTGGTAATGGGGACCAATGGTCCAAAAATAGAAAAATCATACCTTAGCTGCTAACACACCACCTCACTCAACTCGACCATAAGAGGAAATAATCGTTGATCCCCATGCACCCATGCATTCATCTCCTCGAAGTTCACTCTAGAAAAATCGCTCTCATACCCAAGAAACCTACAAAAGAGAAACAATTCTATCTTTCTCCTACGCAGGACTTCCTACAGGATCACACAAGACTTCCTACAAGACGACATAGGAATCCTACAGGATACAGTTAGATAGTCTACAAGATTGGCCGAGAGGAGGTTCATAAGGGAAAACACAGGGGTTGGCTACAACAAACACCATGAGGAGGTAGGCTTTGCATTTCCTTCCATTTTCTCAAGTGAATAGAACAAAAAAATCTCCTAGTTTGAGTGAATGCTATAACTATGTAAATCAATTATCTCATCAAGTATTTTAGTCACATTTCCTCCTGCATTAAAATTTGTATCAATCATCACTGCTCCTCAAAATTAACCAGACAAAATGAGAGGGGCGTTTAATAGAAGGTAGCCCATTAACACTATGAGGATTCACCAACACCCTCCTGTGTTATAAATCTTCACGAGACATAATTGAATGGGGTATTTTGAGAAATTGAGGAAGTATGATGATGAAGTGGCCCAAGGTTTTTCTCTCTTCCTCATTCCACTAACCATAACCCATGCCACTATTGTGGTGAGAGGTCTCTTCATAAATCTCGCCCCTAAACTCACAAGCATAATTATCACACTTCCCCTAGGAGTTCCTTAGAGAAAGAAAGAGACAGAACTCATAGATGCATACACATTTCCAAGTCCAAGGGAGTGGAGGACATTTGTCACATGGAGGATAATCTCAAAGAGATGGGAAGGGAACTAAGTAGCTTTAGGGGTAGAGAGGCCATAATGAAAAATCAATTGGAGGCAAAAAATGCATGGTTGAAAGGACAACCGCAAGAAAGAGAAAATCAATTGGCATCCATGGTCAATCTATCTTTGGAAGCAATCCAGTGCAGGATGACAGGTAAGTCCTATGCACTATATCTTAAGGAATAGTGGTTGCAGTTCCAAATCAAGACCCTAGCATAGAGAGGCACTATGCCATTTCAGGATTATAGACAGTTCACTGATCTCTGTGATCAAAGTACATTAGAGGATTGGGCTAATATGTCTAAGTTCTACTTGCATAACATGGTTTTGACAGATATGAAGTAATGGGACCCTAATTTAAAGCTAGGGGATTTACAGTTGATGGCTTTGGCATCATGGATGAACTATGAGGAAGAAACGGATACAAAAATGAAGAGGATATTGGTAAGGGAACAAACAGAGCCTCTTATGATTAGAGCTGAGCATTCCAATCCAATGGCTGTCATTAGCAAACATAATTTAATTGCAAATGATCGTCAACTTGCACCCAGGCATGTTGCTACCCAAGAGCAAGCCATTACAAATTTTGAGGACATGTTCAGATTTTTATGGGATGACAACATGCAAGCTTGCCTAAGGATATGGAATACTTTGCCATACAGTATGAAGATGAGAGAGTACCACTCTCCTCAAAGGATGAGAGAAGCACTGAACGTGACACCCATGTGCAAGCAATCCATCCAAAGGCTGAAAGTCAATTGGATTGGCTTGAGACTCAGTCTGCCACTGCTCTTGGGGATGTTAGAAGGAAGGAAGGAAGAAGAAGAAATAAAACAATGGGAGGAGGTAGAAAAGAAGGCATGATTCCATGCACAAGAAGAGGAAACCGCAACAAAACCATGGGATGTCAGGGAGGCCACTAGAGCTATGAAAGACATGGATATTGATTAAGTTGCTCAGAGGATAAGCAACACTTTTGGTATGGGGTTGATGATGAGCCTCATCATTGGGTAATTATATGGCCCTTAATTCACCGCCTAGCTAGTCAAATCAACTCTTCTCACAATTTATTACATGTTTAGATTATATTTTGTTTAATGAGATGAGTTAAAGTGAGATATATTCCTATGGACTAATATGCATTAAATGCAGGATGAAGAGAAAATCAAGGAATTTTGGAAAGACTAAGGTTTGAAACTTGAATGGGACAAGGGAGAAAGATTGTAGGAGGTAAATCCTCCTCATTTAATCCTCCCCCATTCAAATATTCCTCCATTAATCACACCAGCTCGGAGTGCAATCAACCAAGTCATGAAGATCAAAAGGCAGCTAAGCAAGTGATAGACAAAGAGTTAGTTCATATCAAGTTTGGGAGATAAGCCTCCCTATATTTAAGGAAGTTGTTGATGAATTTAGTTGTATAAATAGAGAGGCCTACAGCCTCATTAGGATTTGAATTTTTGTTGTAAAAGCACTAGTTATTTTCGAGCTCTAGACTTGTGGAAGACATTGATGTAATTTTCTGTTTTGATAATGAAAATGAGTTTTTTCTTGATCTAGCACTGAGTTAAATCATAGGAAGCTCTTGGGTTAGGGCCCAACCCTAGAAGCAAAGGCTCCTCTTCTTGTATCTATATGCTTGGATTAGTTTCATAGATTCATGGTTAAATTCTCTTTAGAAGTATTTCATTGCAAGTAACGTAGATTTGATTAGTTGTTTATTAGTTTGCTTCCATTTGTGCTTAACTTTAGTAGCAAGTTCGAAGGGATAAAAGGAGCACCAAAAAGATGTTAGTAGGTGTGTTGGCCTCACCACTTCCCTCAGGGATCATGATTTGAGGACAAGACCCTTATGTAGCCCCAAAAAGATAGATTTCCATTTTCTCATAAGATTTATTGTACTTGAACCAGCATTTGATCAATTTTACAAGTGTAGGATTTAATTACCATCTCTTCCATCTTTAGTCTTATAGTATATCTCATCCATGATTCCATTTAATTCAACAACTTTCCTCATGCATAAAGTAGACAGCTACTTCATTAAATTATGCTTTTCTAGCTTGTTAGAATTCTTCTTGTTTACATTACTTTTTGGAAATTATAAATGTTTGATGTAGAGCAGGTGCTTCAGAAATTTAAATAAATCTCATAGCAGGAAACCATCTTCCAACTTCATCCACCCATAATCATTCCTTGCTTTCACCAAGATCTTCACCAATCTCATCATTTTACATAGAAATTCCAATAGGCAGGTTGAGTGAATCCATCCATCTCCTAACCTTGGTTTTTAGTTCTGAGTGATCCCAAGAATTTTCTCACTCCATTTCACCCATCCACCACCTTCCCTAAGCCTTCCATCACCTCCAACGACCATCATTTTTCTCTCGATTATATCTTGTAGAAATATAAGGAATCTTGTAGGTTTTCCTGTAGTGCCCTGTTTGAGGGAAAAACTCTAGGAAGCCACACCAGGTCACCCAAGGGGGTCACAAACCTTCCAACCGTATCATCAACCTCCCAACCATCCACTAGCATCACTAAGCCACCTGCCACATCACCAAAAGAGATTAGAGTGTAAACTTGATTTTCTATAAAAATAATAAAAATAACAAAACATATTTATTTTAGTCCTTTACATGCACAATAGTGATGTTTGATGTCTTGAATTTCCATGATTTAGATAGTAGAATTTCAACATGCTAGCTTAGCATTGATGTGAAGCCCAGTGCCATCATGACCACCACTAAGATCTAGAAGAATGAGTCTGAAGATCCAGAGAAGGGGGAATGCCACTTCTAGTCATAGATGTGGGTGAAGGGTTCTCTACTGTAGTTCATGTCGATAGCGGGAGCCAAAAGAACCTCATTTTAGTGGAGGTCATGAAGCGGTTGGGTATATCGACTACAAAGCATTCGAATCCATGCACCATCGAGTGGCTTTACCAAGGAAATTATCTTTGCGTCAGCCACTAATGCCACCTCCCCTACAACATCAAGCCCTTCATAGATGAGGTATTGTGTGATGTTTCTCCTCTTGAAGTTTGTGATGTATTATTAGGACAACCATACTTGTGGAAGAAGAATGTTCTATATGATTCTAGACCTTGCTCTACAATTATTGCTTTGGGCAATGAGTTGTACAAGATACCAAAGGTAGCCCCACCTACTATCATCTCTTTGATCTCTATAAAGAATTGTAGTAAGATATTTCACAGAATATGAAATTTGTTTTCCTTACGATTTTCCTTAAGGGAAATAAGAAGTTTGTGGCCAAGAATTTTAAATAGGGCTCCTCTACACAATAGAAACAAATGGACAAGGTCATAAAGGAGTACAAGGACATTTTTTCCTCACCCAAAGAGGTACCTCTACATTGTCAAGTAAGCACTCCATCGATCCGACCCTGGGAGCATCACTATCCAATGGACCTATCTATCGACGCTCTATTCTGGAGAACGATGAGATCAAGCGGAATATTCATGAGATGTTTCAAAAAGGGCACATAAAACCAAGCTCATCACCCTATGGGAGCCTAATTGTATTGGTAGAGAAGAAGGTCGGGACCTGGAGACTTTTTATTGACTATCGAGAACTAAACAATATCACTGTACATAATAGGTACCCAATTACACGAATTGATGACCTTTTGGACTAGCTCAAAGGGGCCAAATATTTCAACAAGATTTACTTGAAATCTAGTTATCACGATGTGCCTATAGAACCCTCTGATGTGCGGAAGACTGCTTAAAATCCAAGGAGGGCCTTTTCGAATTATTGGTCATGCCTTTTGAGTTGATGAATGACCCCACAACTTTTATGAGATAGATGGACCAAATCTTGTGACCCTTCACCAATGCATTCGTGGTGGTGTATTGAGATGACATATAGATCTTCAACCAAATTTGGGAAGAGCACCTTCACCATATTTGACAAGTACTCCAAACCTTGTGACAAGACAAGTTGTGTGCCAATATAGAGAAATGCACTTTTGGTATTGTTAGCTCTGCTACATATCTTAACATTTGGAGGGCCAAATACAGGCTTGTTCATTTGTTTATGCTCAAAAGAGAGCTCGCAGTAGTCATCTTCCCTCTCCTCCTTTATTCCACTTGCTCTCCCTTAACCCCGTTATCTCTCCTTTTCCTCCAAAACTCGGCATAAGCCCCTGTTTCCTCAAGCCCCAAAGCACTAAGTTTAAAGCCCCATAGCACCGCCTCCACATGACCCAACACCTCTGTAACCCATAGTCACCTTTAAATCATAGCCGTCAATCACCGCATCTCGATCCAACGATCAGTGGCTGCATTCGATAAAAAACCTGCTCAATTGATTCCCCACCGTCCGATCATCTCCACCATGATCGGATGATGTTCGCTCTCCCCGCACCCATGAAGTGATAGCATGATAATGTGTGATGGAGGGTGGTTTTCATTTTTTCCCACCACCACGTGTCACCCTATGAATGGTATCACGCACCCTTATACTTTTACTGCCCATCGTCCAAAAGCGGTGCGATCAATACCGTTTATCACCCGTCCTCCGTCCCCACCTGTTAACTCCCACACGCCTCCTCTGCCTGATGACCATTGGATCTATCCACCCAAGATCCAATGGCCCACGATCATCCCACTCCCATGTCTTTTGATACCCTCCGCCAAACAATCCCAACCATCCATTTTATAGATCCTATGACTGATCTTCCTCCGTCATCCAACCCATCCGTTTGCTAGGGAGTACACGACCTTTGATCGTTCTGTGTTTGAAGGACGAAGATAACCAGTTTTCGGTACTGTTTGTAGTAGTCCCTCAACAACCACATTCAAGAGATAGTAAGGCCGAGAAGGAAAAGGACAAAGATTGATTAGGTAAACACGTTTAACAATTATGGGGCTTCATTCCATACGACACTCGAGCCACCTGAGGCGACAACAGAGCACCTGAGAAGATTAGATTTGTTCATTGAAGCAGGAAAATTGCACCAGAGACTCCATTAGGTAGTTAAAGTGGTTGGTGGTCAATTATGACCTCCCCATACTCAGAATGGCCAAGTGCCTTTGTAATTCAAATTCTATATATACCTAGAAACCCGATGTAATCAAGGTTGATGGTTGTTGTTTTGATGTAAGGTTCAACTTCTAGAGACTGTAACTACTTTGATACTTGTAGCGTCTCATCTTCATTTTCAGCTAATGCAAGCTTCTTTTACTATTAATTTCTAACTTTCCATTCCTATTCTGTTCTAGGTTGTGCCTATTTTGCAGTTCTCTTGCACTCTTGATGTTTAGCATTAGAGGAGCTCTCATCCTACCTCTATGTTAAAATCTTGTATGTATCAGTGTAAGTGTTATTCAGGTTTCTTTTCACCTAATGCCAAATAGATTTCATGCTATCTGTGCATTAGGGAACTAGATTTGCAGACCTCTTTACTGGTTGCATCTAGCCATCACAAGGTCTTGTGCATTTGCTAGTGTGGTCAATATTCTCTACATTCACTCTATCCTTAAATTGTGAGTAATTGGTGGTCTAAAGCCTTGTAGTCTGGGGGTGTTCATGCATGTCCGGAGTCAAGCAAAGTAGGAGTGGTTATCTAGCTTGAACAAGCATCATTCCTTCCATTCATCCATCTGCAACCTTAAGTTGAATTAGTAATGTCCCAAGCATCTCCAAGCTACAACCTAGGAGAGTTTCTTGGGGTGATAACATTAATTGGCTCTGTTGCCAGGGAGAGGAGATTGAATCTCAGCTTCCCTGTGAGAATGACACAATTCTAGCTTTGATGATAGACAAAGTCTGGACACATTTGTGGTTGTAATCATCTATCTGGCGACTCCACTGGAGGACCAACCTAGTGGCAACTCCACATCACAATTCTGGCTTAGTTTTTGAGGCACACCCAAAGAAATCCTCAGAAATCACCCGCTGACTGAGTGCTTGACCCTGAAAAGTTTGTTAAGCAGAAGAAAACATCACTGAAAGGAGCATCAGGATCAGGTAAGCTAAGAAATCTTATATATCTTTGCAGGAGAAGATTTAGCTGAGAATGTACATTTTGAAGATATAGAGCCTAACATTGTTAGTGAAGAACTACCCTCAAATATTCACAAAGCTCCTTGTCCTTTTAGTTCCCCTTTGGATCTCAGTACAAAGAAAACTTCCCATACAATCCATCATATTCCCTTGTCTCTGTCATCTATTTCATTGTTTCCTACCCTCCAATCCACCAGTATCCTTCCACCTACCTACCCCAGTAATGGCAGTCCAGCAAGCACCCACAAAGATGGAACAAATCATAGCTACTAGGTATGGACCCTTGGTATTGCCTATTCCTTTGAATGCCATGCCTGTAGGAGAATACCAGAAATATATGCCTAGGTTCACTGGTACAAAGTAAGTAACAACTAAAGAACACCTCGAATCTTTTTATAGTTATGCTGATAACCCAGATATCAGTGAGGATGATGTGTCGATGAGAGTGTTTATCTAGAGCCTTGATGGAGAGGCTATAAAATGGTTCAGAGAACTGGCCCCTAGGTCTATTGCTAATATTGAAGCCTTAGATGATGCATTTTTGAAGCAATGGGGAGATAAAAAGGACTTGCTATATTACCATAGTGAGTTTGGTAACCTGAGGAGGGAGAATGGGGAATCATTGCCTGATTTTAATAAAATATTCAATCGTATGTATAATAAAATACCAGCTGAAGTAAAGCCTACACCCACCTTTGCCAAACTTGCTTCTGCTAGTGCTTTTGACTTTGATTTTTGCTTGCTATTGAGAGAAAGAAGATGTGCCACTCTAGCTGAAATGCAAGATGCAGCACTAGAGGTGGAATCTAATATTATGGCTATGGGAAAGCTCAAAAGTCAAGCTCATAGAAGGAGGTAGAGAGGTGAGGCTTCTTCTTCCTTTGTTTCATCTTCGGAACCTAAACTAGACACGATGACTAAGATGTTAGAGTCATTGGCTGCTGAAATATCTAAGCTAAAGCTTGAGTAGATCTCAGGAAAAACAAGGCTTCCAAACACTTTTGCTCCAAGAAACCCAAATCCATTTAGAAGAGAAAATGAATAGTTGCAAATCATTCAAAGGGGTAAAGAAGCAAATGAAGAACAAAGTATTAAGGCTCCTTTCCAAAATGTAGTCATGGAGGAGGAGAAGTTTGAAGAGGACAAAGAGATTCGTTGCATGGAAGATAAAGGCAGTGCTGCCTTTTTGACATTGGCCACCTATGAAGAATCATTGTTGTAGGACCAAAAGAGTCGAAGGTGGGATAAAGAGGCTATTCTGCAGACTGATCAACAACAAAGATATAGCCTAAGGTCAAAAGCAAACAATGTTAAGGAGAATCTTGCACAAAAAGATGTTGTCCCAACAGAGCAACAAAATACCAGACAGAAAAGACCAGCAGCTGACCTAGTCATCCTCAAAGCACCAGCTCAAGAGGTAAGAGGTCCTAACAAGTCCCTTTCCCCTTTCAGCTTTGAATCAGAAGTATAGAAGTTAAAAATATCTATGCCTCTGTTAGAACTTGTAAAGAGTGAAGTTTTCAAAAAGCTTATCCTTGACACTCTTGAGCTAAAAGCCATACAAACCTCCACTGACTGTGTCAATTTGCAAGATGATAAGCCTGCAGTTGTGCTTAGCCCAATGACTGAACCTGCTGATGATAATTCCCCATCATTTTATGTCTACTTGAACATTCATGACAAAATCTTCCACAATTTCCTTCTAGACACCGGGGCTAGCCACAATCTGATGCCAAAAGTTGTCATGGAAGAGTTAGGCCTTGATATCACCAGGCCATATCATGATCTATTCTCCTTTGATTCAAGAAAGGTAAAATGTCTGGGATTGATCAAATATTTAGCTATTACCCTAACTAAACTGCCCATGAAGAGCATGGTGATGGATATTGTGGTAGCAGATGTCTCTCCTAAGATTGGCATGCTGCTATCCAGAGGATGGATTAAGAGACTAGGTGGGACACTATAGAATGATTTATCATATGCCACTGTCCCAGTCTTTGGGGGGGAAAGCAGGAGATTGTACAGAGAAGCACAACTGGCCTACATCATCAGCGATGTGGAGAATCCTTCCAATCATCCCATTTATGCTGTGGAAACTGACCTTAGAGCATGTATTCTCCAAATTGAAGAGTCTTAGAAGGCCTCAGTGTAGATTAAGAAACCAGTGGATTAGGCCAGGGAAGAGCAAGGAAGTCAGGTTTGGGAGATGTTCTTTGATGGAGCATGTTCGAGGGAGACTGCAGGAGGAGGGTAGAGTTAATATCCCCAAAACAAGAAAGCACACATCTGTCTTTTCAGCTGGCTTTCCAAGTCACTAACAATGTAGCAGAGTATGAGGCCCTAATATTGGGTCTTAACATAGCTAAAGACAAAGGGATCAGGAACATAGAGGTGTTTGGAGATGTTGATCTTATCATTCAGCAAGTGAAAAAAACGTTTCAAGCAAAGCACCCAAGGCTGAAATCATATAGAGATGAGGTATGGAGACTCAAATATTATTTTGATAATTTTTGTATCTCATATATCCCTAGAGTAAAAAATCCACTTGTTGATTCCCCT